>JANIVW010000060.1:0-83657 GCA_030555995.1 Isabelozyma heimii
AAAAAAGTTTTAAAACCATAAAAAAAAAAAAAAAAAAAAAAAAAAAAAAAAAAAAAAAGAGCACAGGGGAAAAAAAAAAAAAAAAAGAAAAGAAGAGAAAAAAAAAAGCAGGAAAAAAGGACAGGAGAAAGTGAACAGGTGACATAGAAGATGGAATCAAGCACAAACGTAGTTTGACAGAATGATCGAATGACGTCTCGCGGAGTGACACCCTAGTTGCTATTTCTTCAATTGCATAGCAACTGTTTCTGTTGGAACTTCCTTCAGCTGAAATTTAAAGATGGGGACAGGCGTCATAGAAAGGCTAAGATAATAATAAAGTGATGATATGTAAGATGTGCGTGAGCATGATGCACTATGTAAGAAATAATGTGGAATCTGCGAAAACAGGCAGAATTCCACGACAAGAGAAAAATAAGTGGGAGATCATTACCGCAATAAAAAAATAGGGCAACCCCGAAAGCGCTAAGATTTGGATTTTGTGTACTACCAATGCTTCATATAGGTGAGTTGTTCGTTCTCAAATTCAGTCACTTCCTACAGATAAAAATAATGGCCAATTTCGTAGCGTCCGTGAGGGGACTTAAGTGTATAGTGTGTGTGTGTGTATGAGTATGTGTGTGTATGAGTATGTGTGTACGTTCGAGTGTGTGAGGTTGGGCGGGAAGTCAGGAAATATTCAGATTTGGTAGTCCATATCAAACCGGGGCATTTGTTGCAACTCGATAAGATGACGCATTGTAGGCCGTCCATGGGGACAGTTCCATGGTTTATCTAAGCTGCTAAGATTCTTCACCACCGACTGCATCTTCGTTTTCGTGAGAGGCTGCCCAATCATGATGCTAGTACGACAGGCTCGTGATGCAAGTAGCTTCTCCCATTTACTGCACCTGATATTACCTGCACCACCACCACCTCCTCGTTCATTGATAAGGTGGATAAGCTCGTGGAAGTCACTCATATCAAATTGAGTATGCTTCAGCTGCGGGAGTGCCGCTAACTTGATCCGGTGCTTATCGGCATTTTCGTCATAGTCAATCAAAAACCCATTGTGTTTGAAAATGTCTCTGTTCTCAAAACACACCATTTCATCTATAATGTTCAACTCCACTGGGTTGGGCGCAATCAATTTTTGATTATTTTTCTCGAAATTGATGGTTTGCAAATATTTTTCGTAGTTATATTTTTCATCAGATGCATGCTGATCAATAATAAATAAATTATTACAGTCGTTCATAGTCACCAATATGAACCCTAAATTAAACTGACCAATAACCTTCATATTCGCAAAATCCCTCTTGTTAATTATGTAGCTTAATTTTGCTTCGGCCTCTGAATTTGCTATGTCGTCAACTTTTATATCTTTGAACCCTTTATCTTCTGTATTACGCACGCTGGGTAAATGGCTCCATTTATTGGGATCAACCTCAAGTTTCTGTTTGTACTTGTAAACGTCACTGATCTCATGCCTGTTTATAGCTAGCTCATCATCACCGAAAATAATGTCGCTCCGACGCCCCATTACTTTAGGTCTTTTTACACGTCTTTCTTCAACATGATCCCCTATACTTATTGTTAATTTATCGCTTGATGGAGCTGAACGGCTCGGCAAAGATGTGGCTGACTTGATCGGCAAAGATTCTTTTGGAACGAAAAGTTGATTCTCGCTGTCGTCGTAAGTCAATGTCGTTGTGGGTTGGGTGTCTGTGTCTTGCGTTATACTCTCTGAGCGCCCCTCTTGAAGCGTTTCCTCGCATGAACATACATGATGACTTCCACACTTTTCATGCTCATTTGGGAATGAGCATTGAAATTTTTCTAGAGAGTTATTGTGTTGATTATTTGACGGTGGCTTATGGTGCAGTGTTAGATTCTCCCAAGTAATATTCTGAATTATGTTATCTGGATATTCTACTTCGTCCTCGTCTATACCTTCCCTATCTTCACCGATTACCTTCACATCAACTGCTCTAACATCTTCGTTTACCTCTTCATGGTGAAGTTGGGCTGCTTCTTCTTGTTCAACTTTTTCCTCTTCAGCTGTTTCTACTTGTTCAACTTCTCCTTCGGCTGCTTCCTCGTCTGCTTCCTCGTCTGCTTCCTCATCTTCTTCCTCATCTGCTGCCTCTTCTTCTGCTTCTTCGCCCTCATCTTCTGCCTCTGATTCTTCCTCCTCATTCGTTTGTTCACTTTGACGGCCGACTGACTGCTCTTTCTTTACCACTGGCTCTTGCTTCATGGCCTGCACTCTTGTCCTATCTTTCAAAATAGTAACACTCTCACCATCGAGACTTATCTCAGAGTTCCTATTTTTGGGAATTACATTACTCTGCTGTTCATAGAACTTTTGCAACTCTTCTCGTAATATTTCATTGATGAGATCCTCATTTTGAATCATCACCACCCGCTTGTCAGGGGTTACGTTCACGTCAACAAAGCTGGTATTAATGTCAATATTAAGAATGATTACAGGGAATTGAACATGATTGAATGATTTGTAAATCTCGTTGATACTCTTCAAAAACTTCTTCATGATTATGGGCCGTTTATTCAAGTAAATAAACTGACGATCGGCGGATGATCTTCCTAATCCGAACGAACAGTTCGACACGTATCCGGAGAACTTTAGATCCATCGAACCCACCTCCTTTCCAAGTCGAACAATTGGCTTGTTATGATAGTCGTTCACTTCAAAATTTATAGAAATCAAGCCATAAGAGCCATTAGTTCCGTAGATGCTTACCAAATTGTCAAGAATGCTCGTTTTCATACCTCCTTTGGTCCCCATTAATAGTGTCTTTTTACCAGAGGAGTTGACATTGAAGATTGTGAATCTAATACTATTGAATATAATTAGATAGTTCATCAAGTAGTTCACTGCTTTATTAAATTCCCTCTTCAAATTCTTTATCAAGTTCTTCTGTCTCACTGGCAAGTTCTTGAAAATCTTAAGAACTTTGACATTGGTTCCCTTCAATCCTCCTACTACTTTCTTCTCATGACTTAGTCTGCCCATGTAATCGTAATCTAGTTTTGAAGCGCGTGGGAAATTATCTTTAGTACATGTTGTTATCACCACATTACCTGCGATAGAACATAGCGAGCTCATAGCTTCACCTCTAAACCCTAACGTCAATAATCCTTCTTCACTCAACTGCTGAAAGCTTGTGAGCTTGGACGTACAGTGCTTCAAGCATACAAATGGAAAGTCTTCTTTTTCAATTCCACCCCCGTCATCAGTTACCTCAATGGCGTCAAGGCCATTATTACTAAAAGTTATGTCAATTTTGCTGCTACCAGCATCAATGCTATTTTCCACCAACTCCTTCACGACAGAAACTAAGTCCGTGATAACCTGACCCGAGGTTATTCGTTGGATATCCTTCTGCCCTATATTGACAATAGACATTGGCTATGGATAGGTGATTCAGTGATAAAATGACGTGGATTTAGGGCGCGTTTAAAAAAGTAAAAAACGCGACCTTTCTGATGAGGTTTTTTGGTAGCAACTTACTCCTTTCAGCCAAGAGGTTGCAAATGAGTTTACCGTTGACATTAGAGAACGTTCTCTTAGCAACCAAAGAGCTCCTACAGGTATGGATAAACCAGATCCTCTTTTATAGTGATATATATCCTCAAGAGATATTCGAAAAAGTTACTTCCTTTGGTCTAATAGTATACAAATCTAGAAGTCCCAGCCTTAACAAATATTTGAACAATTTGGTCGATGAATTCATCAAAATATTAATAAAAGGAGATGGTACAGGTGGCGGAAAAGTCAACCAGTTTGTTGTTGTGGTTTATGATAATCAATCCTCGAAAGTTCTTAGACGGTATATCTTGAATTTCAATGAATTTGTTGACTTATCCACCAAAATCACTAATTTTGACTTTTTAAATGAAACTGTCAAAATCGACAAAGACATCTCAGCTAAGGGTACCATTGACTTGTCCAATTTTTCGTGGTCAGAAATCAACACCCAGTTTAAATCAATACTTTACTTCCATAAGTTTGAACTAAATCGAATACCACCTAACGCAGATAGTGACAACTTCTTCAAGATTTTGATCAATTTGAGTGATGCTGTCGATCTTAATAAATTTACATCCATATCAAATGAGAACACCGATGCATCCAATTGGGTTAAAATTGCACGTACCAACCATGGACTATCGACTACAGAAAAGAATTTTGAGTTTATTCCCGTAGGTGAGGTTAGCGTTGGGTTTGTCTGCTTTAACAGTCATAACGAATATATTAAGTAATGAGTTTACATGTGGCACTAATAATGATATCAATGAATCTAAATATGTACAAGGTTACTTCAAACTTTCATCCAAACGGAATAAATACTTCAAGTTCTCATACATGAAGTAACTTATAGAAACTGCAGGTGCAACCTTTGCTAAGTTGGGCACTAATCCTTTGAACAATCCTGGATATCCCTCTCTGGCAATTGTTTGACGTAAAACATCAGAAAATCCAGTATAGGTATAGGGATGAGCATAAGTACCTTGTGCTTGTAATCTTGTTCTTAATAAGTTGATAGGATATACCACAGTAGCACCAAATGTTCCCGACGATGCTCCCAAAGTCAACACCATCCAATTGGGTAACTTAATGCTTTCCTCCTTGACCTTAAGTTTTTTGGCTTCACGTTTTATCAACCAATTCTTAATCGTGGAGAAAGTACCCAAATCTAAAGCAGCATACGGGAAAATACCACTTACACCCACAAACAACCCACGGTAAAAGATTCTGAAACCTCCTTCTTGAAACATGTCTCTTGCAGTTTTGATTAATAATGCATTACCTTTAATAGAAGAATCTAAATTGGAACATTGAAGTCTAAACTTCAAAGTATCGATCGGATAAACCGCAAATTGGGCGAAGACACCACCCATACCCCCGGCCAAATATGTTGAAACTTTAGATAACTTCGTGGGATCTTCAATACCTTCCATTTTAGCCAAGAAACGCTTGGTGGCTTCGAAGGAACCAAACTTCATTGCCGATTCGGGGAACACCTTAAAAACATTTAATCCATTTCCCACATAGAATGCTCTGAAGCCTCCTTGTTTCCACAAAGTCCTTCCTGCCTGTATAATTGGACTTCTTATTGTTTTAGGGTGTTGATCGTGAACTAGTTGTTTGGCTGCGGCAGCCTCTTGTTGGGCAGCCGCTAATTTCTGCCTTGCTTCATCTATGATTTTTTGTGAGGCTCCTTTCGATATTTGTCGGGCAATCTCCTTTTTCGAATGTAATACCGTAGATGATAAATCCGTTCTGGCAATCAAAAAGATCTTGATTCTATCAAAAGGAGCAGTACAAGTTCTGGATACAACTCCGGATAGACCACCAGCCAAGAAGAACCCAAAACCATTCAAAAACTGATTAATTAAAGTAACATCCCCATCGGGAGATAAATCCAATTCTTCAATTATGTAGGTAAATGCAGTTTTAATTCTTGATCCATGTAATCGAGGCATTAATAAAAGGAAATCCCTGAATTCATCATAAGTGATATAACCATCATTCTTGTAATCGATTTGCTTGAAAATTTTCTCGAAGTTCTTATCCGAAGGACTAAGATGTAATGATTTCTTTAGATAGGTGATGAAGTCGGATTTATTTAATTTTCCATCGTTATCCTGGTCAATTTTATTGAAACCTTTTAAGATCTGATCATCAGTGGTGGTAAGATATAACTTAAAGTCATTAAAATCGATAACTTTATCATGATTAGCATCAAATGAGTTGAAAATTTGCTCTATTAAATCATTTCTATCACAAATTGGATGATTTAGCTCCTTTAATGCTTTTTTGAAATCGGTTATGGTGATTTCACCGTTATGCTGTATGTCTAATTTTTTGAATAACGACTTGTAATCATTTGGGGTGCTTGTAATGCTTTCATGTTCTTGGATTTTATCAGCAAGTATAGCACTGGCACTATCGGTATTTGAATTGGATGTTGAAATAGATGCCATTATAGAATTAAAAACATGGAAACACTAAGGATATATAATAGTGGATGAAAGTAATGAATAAATAAATATGATATGAAAAAGATGCAAATTAGTAGTTATATCGATTCATGTAAATAATCGCAAATAACGATTGAAAACTGTACGATTTTTGAATTTTGCTTGCAATTATTAATAAGCAACTACTCTGTATGCTGAAGTCCTCGTAACTTGCGATATCTCGGCTTAAATTTCAAATATTTTAGCTGTATATCTCAATCTCTAGAAAAACGAAAGGTTGTTCTCTGTAAGCGACTATTGGAGCAGTTTTATTTGCTTACCCAGACGATGGACCATCACGTGAGTGAAAAAGAAAAAGAAATGAAGAAGTTGTTTGGTGTACGGTGGAGATTTTAGAGAATTTCCAACTCGGTGCTTACACGACTATCGTTGACACGTAAAGAAGGCTACAGAAAAAAAAACTATCACGTCGGAGCTTCACTGGCAAATCATTGATTCCATTCAGATACAGGTATCGAAATTATTTCTTGAGGTTTACTAGATTGAGATATGTCGGTGCAAATCTTAGGAGATCAAACCACTGAAGAAAGGGCGGAAAATGCCCGTATGTCTGCATTTGTAGGGGCAATTGCTGTTGGTGATTTGGTGAAATCGACCTTGGGACCAAAGGGTATGGATAAGCTATTGCAAAGTTCCTCAGATATGAATACAAGTTTAATCACCAATGATGGGGCCACAATTTTGAAGTCGATTCCTTTGGACAATCCTGCCGCTAAGGTCTTGGTGAACATCTCCAAAGTTCAAGACGACGAGGTTGGTGATGGTACTACATCTGTCACAGTATTAGGATCCGAATTATTAAGAGAAGCTGAGAAGTTGATAGAGAAGAAAATTCATCCTCAAACCATCATTGAAGGTTATAGAATTGCCAGAAATACTGCGATTGATGCATTAGTCAAGGAAAGTACAAACAATAAGTCCAATCCAGAACTTTTCAAAAGCGATTTAATTAATATTGGTAAAACCACTTTATCATCGAAGATTTTATCTCAAGATAAACAGTATTTCTCCGAATTGGCAGTAAATGCCATATTAAGATTAAAAGGTTCAACCAATTTAAACAATATTCAAATTATTAAGAAAGTAGGAGGTAAATTATCTGATTCTTATTTGGATGAAGGATTTTTATTGGAAAAGAAATTTGGTATCAACCAACCTAAAAAGATCACTAATGCCAAAATTTTAATTGCCAATACTTCTATGGATACTGACAAAGTAAAAATCTTTGGCGCTAAATTCAAAGTTGATTCTACTTCCAAATTGGCAGAATTAGAAAAGGCAGAAAAGCTCAAGATGAAGAGTAAAGTTGAAAAAATCAAGAAGTTTGGTATAAATACATTTATTAACCGTCAATTGATTTATGATTATCCTGAACAATTATTCACCGACGCCAAAATAAACTCCATTGAGCATGCTGATTTTGACGGGATTGAAAAATTGGCCCTTGTCACTGGAGGTGAAGTTGTATCTACTTTTGATAACCCAGAAAATGTTAAATTGGGTTACTGTGACTCCATTGAAGAAGTGTTAATTGGAGAGGATAGTTTCATCAAGTTTAGTGGGGTGGCTGCCGGTGAAGCATGTACTATAGTTTTACGAGGATCTACCGAACAAGCATTAGATGAAGCAGAAAGATCGTTACATGATGCACTCTCTGTGTTATCACAAACCACTAAAGAAAGTAAGACTTGTCTTGGGGGTGGATGTTCAGAAATGATAATGTCCAAAGCCGTAGATCAGATGGCTGCTAATGTTACCGGGAAGAAATCATTGGCCATTGAAGCATTTGCCCGAGCATTAAGAGCATTGCCAACTATTTTGGCTGATAATGCCGGGTTTGATTCTAGTGAATTGGTGTCTAAATTAAGATCTGCCATCTACAAAGGTATGACTACATCCGGGTTGGACTTAAATAATGGGATTGTTGCTGACATGAGAGAATTGGGTATAGTTGAATCATTCAAATTGAAGCGAGCAGTGGTATCTTCAGCAGCTGAAGCCGCTGAGGTGTTATTAAGGGTTGATAATATCATTCGTGCTAAACCTCGTACTGCTGATAGAAACCATTAATGTCTTGTATTTATAGTTAGATTAGATACCTTAACAACATTTCATCGTCCTTTAATAGATAACAAATTTTTATACAATTGTCACTTATTATGTTCATAAAAGTTTCATTTTCGATCACACATTAAACATCGACATGAACTCGTTTATTTCACTTTAGACAAACGGAAATTTTCACTTTTTTTTTGCAATATTTAGCTAAAGTTGCAAATGCGCAGAATGCACCAGAGGTTAAGTGAATAATAACAGAGAAGCCGGAACTTTGGCCGGTGGTTTTGTGTACTTTCGTCTAAATACTAATCGGTCACGAATTACAGGTCAAGGATGAGATTACGTAGGTTAAACTTTGTTCAAGGAAGATCATAGAATTATCAATAATGAAAATCACTTTAGACGATTGACACGATTCGGTAAAGTGGAAATTTCAGGTGCTCGCGCGCACGTTTGATCATAGATGACCATGCAATCGATCTCCACCTGTGGTATCGGGAATGTTCCCTTGCTTTAGTGTTGTATTGTCATGAAAAGGGGAAGCATTCCCTTTACTGCCAATTAGCGTCCAACACCTCCAGCTAGCGGCAAATACCTCAATTAGATGTTGAAATGAGGAGTTTGACACAATTGCTGAAGCCAAGGAACTGGCACAGTGGTGGAAAAGGGGAGGCAGGAGTCAGATCCTTGAATGCCGAAGTGAAGGTTGCTGCACGTTAAGGTAATCGTTTGTATCTGTCTGTACAGCCTTCAGGACCAAAAAAGTGGATCGCTGCCTTTCCCCCTGTTCTAACCGGCCACATAACTATTTCATCCTGACAATCGATTCATCTCCGCAACCTGGAATTATCCGCGATGTGGCGATAGGAGAGGTTTTAGCCCAAGGAAGAAAAAACTGGTTGCGAACGTGCATTCAATTCACTATAGGAGGGGCCAGATATGGTGATTGTTTAAGCTCCGAGTTACCCCCTTATTCCTTATGGGGATGGAAAAAATAACGAGTCATGACTTTAGCAACACTGGCCCAATGTTGGAGAATGTAGGTTAATGTGGTGGTGTGGCTTTGTACGTTATGATAGGTAAAAGCTGCAATGGTGGCTTCAACGCAACAAGAATAATATGGAATTTCAGAACAATTATCCTGAAAAATTTCTTAGTGGGCTGAAGTCAGGGATATAAAAAGACTGCAATTCCCCTCCCAATATTCAATTGAGTTCTGAATTATCATATACAATTTAAAAAAAGTACTTGCAAAATGGTTTTCGGATTTGGCTCAGACGATAAAGACAACAAACGTGACAACAACGATTCTTACGGATCTTCTAACCGTGACAACAACGATTCTTACGGTTCTTCCAACCGTGACAACAACGACTCTTACGGTTCCTCCAACCGTGACAACGATGATTCTTACGGATCTTCCAACAAGGACTCTTACGGATCTTCAAACTCCGACTCCTACGGTTCCTCTAACCGCGACAATGATGATTCTTACGGATCTTCTAACAAAGACTCCTACGGATCTTCTAACAAAGACTCCTACGGATCTTCCAACTCCGACTCCTACGGATCTTCCAACCGTGATAACGATGATTCTTACGGTTCCTCTAACAAGGATTCTTACCGATCTTCCAATTCTGACTCCTTCGGATCTTCTGGTCGTGGCGGAGACTCATACGGATCTTCTGGTCGTGGCGGAGACTCATATGGTTCTTCTGACCGTGGTGACTCCTATGGTTCTTCTGGCCGTGATGGTGACTCTTATGGTTCTTCTGGCCGTGATGGTGACTCCTATGGTTCTTCTGGTCGTGGTGGTGACTCTTACGGATCTAACCGTAACAACGACGATTACTAATCGTGTCCACGTTTCAATTCTTCAGTCGTTATGCTCTTAGTATATAGCAGTTAAAAAAATTAACACTTGACGCCTATTTCTTGTAATACGAACTGCATATTGCCACTTTTCCCCGTATTTTGATCTGACATATGCCGATCGCGGTGCCATATGGGAAAATGTACGTTCATGCACGACTTCCCCTTTTTCGCCCTGCGCATTGAAAATTTGCAGTTACTTTATTTTTTTTTTTTTTATCAAAACCATCCATGTTACGAATGTAGTATTTACAATCTATACTCAATTTACTATAAACGTTTAAATTAATAAACTTAAACCAGCAAGAGCAGCACCAATCAAAACACCCGAAGCGCCAGAGACACCGGCGTTGGCACCATTGTCTGAAGCAGTAGAGATGGAAGCAGTATCATCAGTTACTTCAGTAATATTTGCACAAGCAATTCTGGTGGTATTATTTAAGTGAACAACAACAGACAAGTTACCAAAATAAGCTGGATCGTCCTTGTTCAAGGAAATGTATTTATCAACGTAAGTGGTATCAATTGAAGTACCATCAATAGTACCATGTTTACCAGATAAATCACCAACTTCTTTATTAGCAGCTTCGGTTTGAGTTTCACTACCATTATAAGGGTTCAAATGACCGAGGGTAGCGGTACAGTTACCATTGGCAGGAACAGCCTTTTGGTGAATGTGGTATAAGAAAGGACCACCTGAAGTTGGCAAGTCTTTCAAG
This sequence comes from Isabelozyma heimii, assembly GCA_030555995.1. Lineage (NCBI taxonomy): Eukaryota > Fungi > Ascomycota > Pichiomycetes > Serinales > Metschnikowiaceae > Isabelozyma > Isabelozyma heimii. Next base: position 10,698 of record JANIVW010000060.1, read on the forward strand.
TCAACATGTACCTGCACTTCACCATCATCAGTGGTGGAGAATTCAACGGAACCTTGGGCGTTCTTACCGTCAAAGGTAGCGACATATTTAGCTCCTTTTGGAGAATCAGAAACTTCTGGAGCAGAAGCAAAAACGAGGGAGGAAAGAGCTAAACTCAGGAACACTTGATTGAATAAAACCATATTGATTGCTGAAAAAATAAGACAAACAAAAAGAGAATAAGAGCTCCCCTACAAACTGTTTTCATCCAGGGAAACTGACCGGTACTTATACCCACATTTGAATCAAGTTCAGAGATTCAACTGGGGATTCTATTGACCCCAAAAGCTAAATAAAAGTTAAATGAATAAAAAAATAAATTCTATTGTAAAAATATTATTTTCAATTGTGCTTTAATATTTTTTTATTCTTTTTTTTCTCTTGAGTGAATGAAAACGCTAGTGTGGCATCGATTATAGCAAAAATGACATCGTTCTCTAATGAAACGGAGTTGTGGAGCATTGGAAACCGTAGCATCCAATGGCGCTAGAGAGGCATAATGTCAACGGGTAAGAACAAAATTTGGGTGCCTGGCTTATTTCATGCACAATAAGGTTTGGCTGGCCGTTTTGGGACAGGGAAGTGCCGAAAGAAAAACCACCATACAAATTGCCAGATGCTTTTGATTGGCACCTCCTATTGTGGATGGCAAGGGAATTAAAGGTGACGGCGGGCAACAAAGGGAAAGCGCCCCTCTATCATAAGCATGTAAGGTTTTTGGGCAGGTTTCCGGCAAATTAATTACTACTTTAGGCACAGACAACGTTGGTACAAGTTAACTTTAGCCAATGAAGGTCAATTAAATCAATTTTATTTCTAGTCACAAAAATATCCTTTGTTGTTCTGCTTTGGGTAAGATTTTAAATTTTCGATTATAATCTAGATAATCACACCTGAGAGTGCCGGGAAGCAACTTTCATGTGCATCAGCGCAGGACTCGATACTCGGAGTTTGTCCTCATAGGTGGATTTAGGGCCTCACGGTATTTGGAGCTGACTTTTAGTTATGATTGGCCTGGTGTTGTTGTGTAAGCTTACTGTTGGGATCTACACTAGTCAAATAGCAACATCTTCTCTTCATTGCTCACTAGCATCTACCATACCTGCTGATATTCTCTCTACTCACTAAAACTGCAACATTGGGGGGATATTCGTTCTCTTTATATAGTATCAGATCGATGCGAAACTATAATGGGGAATGTAAATAGCTCATATACTTAAAGGGCACATAAAATAGCTCGCCTACATAAAAGGTATAATTAAATAGCTCGCCTACATATAAGGAGATAAAGCTTGTAGTGACAGATTTTTCTGTTTGCTCACCGTTCTGTTTCCTGTCATAATCTCTCCTTTTCTTTTTTTTCCCGTTATGTGCTACGCTTCCTCGTTAAATTAGCAATGATGGCTGGTTACGATGCTCAGCAAATATATCAACCACCCGCGTTTGTAAGTTGATTCTTTAGAACTCCCGCTCCTTCCATCCAGTCAATATCATAGAGCATGTACGTTCCGTTTCTAGGACGGTTGTCGCTACTCGAGTGGTCAGTTATCCTCACGTCGTTCTTTTTGGCGTGGATTGAGTATATTAGTTCGTTAATTACCCGCCTTCTCCCCACGCCTATCATTACATTATTTACTCATACCCTCCAGTTAATTTATAAGTTCACATCTAATCCTATAAACTTGATCAGTTCCACCGTCAACTCATCGTCCAACGTACAGGAAATCAAATACAAGTATCTAAACTATAATGTGAATCTGGAAACCAGCAAAGAGAAGTACGATCTCATGACCGACCTTTTAAACGCCAGCAATATCACCGAAATGTGCCAGTTGTTTGGCTATGATGTTGAATCCAATATAGTTCGAACCAAAGATGGTTACTTATTGACAATCCAGCGAATCATAAACCACAACTCCTCCACTCCCAGAAACGGTAAAGTCATCTACATGCATCATGGGTTGTTGATGGATTGTGAGATTTGGGTCACAATGCTTGAAAAGAACTTCAATCTTCCGTTTGTATTATATGATTTGGGTTATGATGTGTGGCTCGGTAACAACCGGGGTAATAAGTACTCGCAAAAACACCTTTTTACCAAAACCAATACTGAAAAGTTCTGGGACTTTTCCATCGATGAGTTTGCATTATTTGATATCCCTGATACTATAAATTATATTCTTACCCATACGAAGAAGGAGAAATTGACATATATTGGATTTTCCCAGGGAACAGCTCAAGCATTCGCCAGTTTATCTATCAATCCGGAATTGAATGAAAAGGTCGATAAAATAATTGCCATTTCTCCTGCCACAACTCCTCATGGATTATATTCAAAGTTTTTGGACATTTTATTGAAGTCCTCCCCCGAGTTTGTATATTTGATGTTCTCTCGCCGGGTGCTCATGCCTAGTGTATTGTTTTGGGAGAAAATAATGTACCCTCCATTCTTTGACACTTCAATTGATATTTCCAACTACTTGCTTTTCAACTGGAAGTCAGCAAATATTTCAAAGATTCAAAAATTGAGTTCATACGCCCATTTATACTCCACGACCTCAGTCAAAACCGTGGTCCATTGGTTTCAAATAATGGCTTCGAAAAATTTCCAAATGTTCAACGATGCCAATGTGACAGGAATTCAACCTATTAGCTACCCACTTAAGAACATCAGAATACCTATTTATTTGATTTACGGTGACTCCGACTCTTTGGTGGATATTGAGGTTATGACGGATCAGCTTCCTAAAAACTACACATCAGCCCAAAACGTGAAAGGTCATGAGCATTTGGATAACTTATGGGGATACGATGTTTATGACAATGTCTTTTCACATGTTTTGAGGTATTTGGGTGAATCTGTAGAGGCTACTAGATCTAGAGAATCTCAGTATATTGAAACCATCCAAGAAGTTGCAGGAGAGACAGAACATGTGTCTAATGGTTCGATAAAGGAAGAACTTAAGAAGCAAGTTTAACCATGAAGATTTCTGAATCTATGATTATATTTTTTTGTATCTTATTCAGCATTGAATCTATGCTGATACGCAATTATACCATGTAAAAAAGGAATGCAGAGAGCTCCGGTCTCTTTTTAAGATGTAATGTCTTTCGATTGTACTACAGACTCTTCATTGATGTCTTCTATGCAACAGTAAAAGATAAGATTTTTGACGCTCTTCCCTTTCCATGTATTTGATCAGGCATTCCGCACCAAATTCACTTCTCATCCCTTCTCCATTTCTTTCGATAGTCCCTTTTCTATAGCTGCCTCATTCATCCCATTCTCAATGGCTGCTCATTCCCCATTTTTTGCAATGGTCGTGCGCACTCCTAAAATGCACGGCAAGTCGACTTTTATCAGCCAAAAAAGTTCCTGCCACAAAATTTGTTGCACATTTTTTTACCTTGTTGTAAATTGTTGCAGTTCAAAAATTACTCACTGACACAACCTTCAGTTAGTGTTTCTCTACATATCACCCCATTTACTTGTTTTCTTTTAAGAATATACCATTTGCAAGACACCAGGAGGACTTTATTTCCAGCTTAATCGTATGCGGACGATGTCTGGACCTGACCCTAATCCTGGACCGGTATTTGGTAGCCCAGACAATGTATGTAATGAGTTTTCAACCGCTATAATTAGTTATACTAACAAATTTCAGTTCTATCATGGTCCAATGACTATCAGAGACTTTCTTCCGAGTGGTATGTTGATTTGCTTTTCATTTTTTTTTTTTTTTTTTCAAAGCATTTACTAACTATTCTTAGAACTCATTAGACGATTAGAAAGAACTATTCCTCGAACACTACCTTCACAATCAGGTTACAGTAACCATGAATACGACCCGATTATCCATGACTTGTTGAAGCTTAATCCTCATAAAATTACTACCCTTTCTTCGGTACAGCGTCCACCCGAATCCATCAACTACTATTCTTCTCAATTATTCGAGCTTCTTTACTTATTGAACGAAGAAGAACAACTAGAGGACGATTCTAGAATGAACATAGAAAGTTCGTTGTTTGAAATAACTTCCTATATTCCCACCAGTTATTTCGATTTCAATTTCAATGAGGAATTGATCAAATCCAATGAAAATCCAGTTTATTACCCCAATGAACATTTGTCGAAAATTTTAATCGATAACTACGCTCAGCTTTTCAAATTCTGTTCGTCTTATTTTAATTTAACCTTGTCATCACATCTCACCAAGTATTTGGTGGAACTTATATATTCTTTACAATACTGGGAAGTTTATCATTTGAATTACATAATTCCTGATTTTGACTACTTCTTAAGATTGGTAGACATTGAAGTGAAACCTACTCCATTCGGATCTATCATTGTACCACCAAAAAATCTTATGGTTGAGTCTATGAGTCAAGGCTTCCAATTTCCTTTCCCATACCCGTTTTATAACTATTCTTATCACAGTTTGGACCCAAATGTTTCTAAGAATAAGTTCAAAAAGGTGAACATCGATTCTTATATTGATATTACATTGAAAAGTACTTATCAAGGCTCAAACGCTCGAGATCAACCTCGAAGACGGAAGAGAAAAACAGCCGATTCAGCAACACCCTCAAAGAGACTGTCAGTAAGACTGAATGTTGCATCCAATCCAAGTTCTAAAGAAGAAACCCCTTCAGTAAAAATAGAGCAATTACCATCCTCTCCGAAATATTTGGAAGAACCAGAAGAAGGTCCTTCCTCGAATATGGCTATAAGTGCTCCCATTCATGGGCTGTTTGGCCAATTTGAAGAGGGTCTGATTCACCAGCAATATCCTAATAATATTAAATTTATTGATGGGAATGATCCTGCTTACTATTCCAGTAATACCTCGTCTGATGAGGATCTAGACTTGGATAACGATGAAGAAGACGACGACGAAGAAGAGGAAGATGAAATATACGAGGGACAAGAATCAATGTCACCATCAGAATATTATGATGGGGATTATACAAATTCTTCATTGGCTGTGAAGGGCAAAGGAAGAAGATCAAACCCTTCAAGTAAGTCACACGAATTAACCATTATACCATCGGAACACGAGAAGGCATTTGGTGATGAATTAAGCAAGAAGTTAAATAGAAATAAGCTGGGAATAATTCATCAATGCCATTTGAGTGATCCTCAATCTGGCCAACCATGTATGAAGATTTTCTATGGTAAGAATGAATTGTTGAGACATCAAGAATTTGTCCATGCTACAAAAAAGAAAATCTACAAATGTATCTATTGTTCAAGAAGCGGTAATAAGGTGCAAAGTTATCCTCGTCATGATTCATTAGCTCGTCATATTCGTAGGAAACATGGTGTCACGGGTAAGGAGAATAAGTTGGCGGTAAATTATGCCAAAGAGAACGTGGAAATAATTGATGAGGCAGCCAAGGCGATTATTGAGAACATGGAGGAAAAACCATTACCACACCCTCAATTTTTGAATAGTGATTATACTATCAAATCGAGCTATGCTGGATTCCTACTGTTCAGCACTCGTTATCAACCATCAAAGAAGAAGAAGAAATTTGAATTGTCACCTACTATGGAGAAAGAAGATGCTATGCTTGATGATTCCCCCAACGCAAAGCAAATGATGGATAATACCAAACCTGTGCCCTACCAAATGGTTTACGATGGTAATAACTTCCAAGAAGTTGTTGGGTCTAGTTATATGTCTAGACCAAAAATTGATGGCAAGAGTGATGGTTATGCGCTACCAGATATGATGAGACAGCCACCAGCAGAAGGAGGTTTGTGCTCTCCTCGCAGGAAACTGATAAATGGGCCAGAACCGCTGACAAACCAGTCTGTAGATTATCAGAAGGAGGCACTGTCATCAGGCTATCCAAATGAGCGAAGGACGGTGGACTATACAGATGAGAAATTACCAGTACTCAAACTGGCTTACCAGCCATCTCAGACACCAACTGAACACCCGATATTATCCCAGACATCACAGCTTCCCAAACCAGCAGAGCAACCGCGACCATCAGTGTCGCAGAATATGCCACAGCACCAGCATCAACTTCCACCGCCGCAGTCTGTGCAATCACAGCTCTCACAGCTCTCACAGCGACCACCACCACCACCACAGTCACAAACTACAGACTTTAGACTTCCTGCGATTAACCATGCCATGTATCCATCCTCATACAGTCTTCCTCCCCCCAATCTTCCAATGATGAGGGGTCCCATAATGCCAATGAGCTACTCGCCTAATTCCAGCAAGTCGGATGTGCGGAAATCGATGGACATCTCGTACCTCAACTCCCCCGAAACGAAAAAGGAGCCAGAGCGATGAACAATTGGAGTATAGTTGTGCTCCCCCATATATATACCCTATTTAGTGTCATGTTGCAATAAATTTGCACCTAAATCTCGATTCCTGCATATGCTGCAAGTAGTGTACACTGTACAAAAAATAACTGGCCAGCTTACGTAAACTTGCACGGTATTTAGTGACCAATTTTAGTGTCCCACGGCGAAAAAATTAGCAGCAAATGATAACAGCATACGCCGACAGAAGAAATAAGCAGGGCACAACGCCGGTGCTGAATTTGTCACTGTAGATAGGAAAGGGAGCGCTGGTATCTCTGTAGCACTGTTGCTGATTTGGTGAAACTAACTCGGTAACGTTTCAGCCTTAGTTCGTAGACCGGTTGTGTGGGGGACAGCGGGGGGCCCAATTTATCTTCGGAGCCGTGTGCTTTTTGAATCAAAAGCCACAGACTTTGATGGTGGTGGACTTACAAGTTGAAGCGCCCCCCTCCCGTGCTCTTCAAGGGGTAATTTTTGCAGTTGTTCCATTTCTGTCATCAGGCTTTGTTTTTTCGTCTGGGTGAACGAATAAGTTCCTCACTCACTTTTTTTATTTTTTTTTCTTCTTTCTCGCCTTTTTTGTCTGTTAAATTTGCTTTGCATCTTTTTATTTTCAACTATCAAACCACTATTATTTCCATTATTGGCATCATTATCACCAAGGAGGACCACTAGGGGAATAACCATCTTGCGAATTACCTGTTGCTAGTGTGATTAGTATCGTGAAAAGTTTCTATTCTTATCCATATTTGGTATAAAGGTTCCATTTTATTTGGCACCAATATTGGCCCCGAAAACTACTTTGCCTCTAAACTTTTTTCACAGCTTCTTCTCTATAACGTTTTAAACACCCTATAATGAATCCATCATATACTCCGGCTACATCCCTCTCTTCTGCTCTCCCTTCCTCTCAAAATTACCATGCTGCCCCTCCCCCTCCTCCTCAACAAGCACAGCATCATCCGTCCCACATTTATCTCCAACATCATGTCCCTCCACCGAATTCCAGCATACTTCCTCCTCAAATCCACTCATCCATATCCCCTTATCCCCTGTTGGGTGCCAACTCTAACCCTATGGCTCACCGGTTGCCAAACAATACTACTACCCCGGGCCTTGGCATAATCTCCAACTACATCCCCAGCTATCCTCCCCCGGGCCCAGGACCAATGTACAACAACGAAAATACCTCCCCAATATTGTCCAAGAGTAATCCCATAGTGAAATACTCGACTCCCTTCAATGAACATAGCAAGAACTATGCTGCTACATTAAGTGAATCCACCAACCTTGACATTGACGAATTTGTCGATGTATTGAGCATTTGCGAGTCAGATATCATCGAAGATTATAGTGAACATATTTTCAAACTTGTTTCATTACTTAATGACTCCAATTTATCAATTTCCAACTTCAAGAAGTTGGAAACAAAGTATTATAAAATGATAAATAATCTACCCAATTTCATCAGCTACGACGACCCCATTCATTCAAGACTCTACATTTTAATCGAAAGAAACTTCGATGCTTTCATCAAAATATCCACCAATCATAAAAACATCAAATTAGCCACCAAATCCATTCGATTTCTAACCAATATTCTTATGAATTTGAATTATTGGGAAATCTATAACCTATTAAATTGGAAACCTTCAATTTACTACTTTTTGAACTTGATTCATTTCGACTTTAATGCTTGTTATGCTAAGTTCTTGAAGGATTATTCCAAGTTTAACTTTGACCAGTTCAATAATCCCAACTTGATCATTTCGAAAGTTGCCAACGCAAAAGCAAAGAGAAATCAGGTGAAATACAAAAGAGCCAGTTATGCTGATGGTGACTCTGAGGTTGACTCGAATTATGATGATAGTATATTATCCTCCTCAAATACTCCATCTTCTTCAACAACATACTTTCAAATGGGGTTGTCTCCTGAAGATCATGATAGATTTGTTTCTGACCAGCTCTCAGGACTTACTCCTAAAGAGAAAAGGAAGATTAGAGTCGATGCTAAACTAGCTGCTCACAGAATTATCAAAAAGACTCAAACGGCAAAGCCTTCGAATAAATCCTCAAACTATGATCCTGACGTAGTGCATGAGTGTCAATTACCATCGGCTGATGAAGCAAACAAGTTATGTTTGAGAAGATTTTCTCGTAAATACGAATTGATCAGACATCAAGAAACCGTTCATTCGAAGAAGAAGAAACTATTCAAATGTTATGTTTGTGTCAAACAAAATCCTAATGTGGGACCCAGGATCTTTACCAGACATGATACTTTAGCCAAACACATAAGAGTAAATCATAAGATCTCTGGCAAGGAAGCGAAGGCCGAGGTAGCCTATTCCAAGAAGCACGCTGAGGTGGTTGAAGAAGGTGATATCACAGTCCATGTGGGTAGAAGAAAAACAAAAGTTGACTTCGAATTAAGAGCTCACATGGAAAAGAAAAAGCTTGCTAAGGAAACTCCTGATGGAGAAATCATCACTGAAGATATTGACTCTGGAATGGAATCAATGGACTCTGCAGATGAGACTCTAGATTAACTTCATTGACTCACATGAGACTTTACAGTGGCTTCATTAATTCACACCAGACTTTGGATTGAGGTTATGGACTTTTTAACCCAGGGCCAATATGTAAACTACAATTTGTATCTTCGTAATGAGCTAAAATTTGTATTAAACCAACTAAATTTATCAACATATTCCTTGTACGGTTTCTACTATATTTATCATGATCTCTCTCGACTATATCTCTTTATTTCTTTTTACTTATAATACATTAAACAGACCTTTCGAACTGCTGTTGTTCCAAGACCGCCTTCTTTATTTCTTCATCTTCAATATCATCGACGATCTCTTTTGGAACCAGAGCTAACCCAGTAACTTTCCTTCGAATGTTTGCATTAGCAAAATTGATATCATACACTAAGGAATTGCTCATTCCCACTCTGCCTAACACACTTCTGGTAGGTTGACTGGTGGCAGGGAAGAAGTTAAGACCAGAATAGACATCTTTTACTCCCCGGACCCACGCTTGATTTCGTTGCTCGATTAAGGCCGCGTTATATTCTTTTGTTTGGACGGCTATCTGGTACATCCATGAAACATCCGTTTGATAATCAAGTAAAGCAGTGGCTGCCAATGGACTGCCGCCACCAGCCATGCTTGAATCTCCCAATAAACCTGCTTTGAATTGGGCTTTAAATGATTCTGCTGGATCTGCATATTCTCCAGCAACGTCTCCATTGTCGATTGCTCTTTGTTCCCAGAAATCATCAATAACTTTCTTACCTTCATGAATGAGTTTGGCTCCAAATTCCCTAAAAATTGATCTTGCAGCCACCAAGTTCACTGTTCTTCCCTTGTATGAATTAGGGATCAAATGTCTGTCAATTAAATCCATCTTTTCTTCATGAGTACACACTTTTTTGAATAATGATCGGTGGGTTTTGAACAATAAATACGAGTCTCGGAATCCAACCAATCTGGCGGGCTCAGTAGAAACCATATACTGTTTCTCACCTTTGCCAAGTAATGTGAATGTCTTCATCCTGAAAACTCTGCCTCCCTTCAAGAAACCATTGGCATCGATCTTTTCTAAACCTTTTGGATCTTCATTTTCAATCACTACTTCGTCATCTATAATACTAATTGGATTACCTTCTTCATCAAGGAACCCTTCACCAACAGGTGTCAATTTGGTCTTCTTTCTTCCTCTTTTCTTGGGGATCTTACGTTCAGGAGCCGGAGCAACCTCTGCTGCGGGTGGATTGTCATCTTCAGATTTCACTTGTGCCGCCTCTTCTTCTCCGTCTTCTTCTTCTTCTCCGTCTTCTTCTTCATCCTCTCCATCATCATCGTCCTCTCCTTCGTCATCATCGTCTCCATCCGATTCTTTGGTCTTTCTCTTTCTGCTCTTAGGCACTATAGGTTCATCATCTTCACCATCTTCACCATCTTCGTCGTTATTTTCTTCGTATTCTTCCTCATTGTCGTCGTTGTGTTCTTCACCGATTGATATATCAGCTTCAACAGTTCTTCGAGTTCTGGTAGATCTGGGAGATCTCGATACCTCCGGAGACTCACTAGCTCTAGTCCGTCCCCTTATTCTTGGTGGCATTACTAACTAAAGAGCGGTGGATTCGCTTATCATAAATAAACTGTAGAATTTCCATTTTCTGTTGACGTGAGACGGTCGTGCACAGGCAAATATAGATCCGAACCCCGTCGTTTCTTTCTTCACTGTAATGATCGATTTACAAGCAGCAAAAATACTGTTGGTGCCGTAACGTGTATATATACTATGAATGTGAACTATTTACATGAATGGAGTTACTCGTCGTCTTTCTTTTCTTCTGGAGGTTTTTCGTTTTTGAAAGCATCCTTGCCGTCAAGATATTTATCGAAAGCATCGTTAGTTTCCGGGAATGGTCTCTTACCAAGTAATCTGATCATATCTTCTCTGGTGATGAACTCTTTGGCAAGCAATTCTTCTGCAACTAATTTAACTTCTTTGGATCTTTCAGTCAAAAGAGTCATGCACTGCTTATAACAATCGGAAACAATATTCTTTATCTCTTCATCAATTATATTGTTGGTTTCGTCACTGAATGGTTTGGTCAAATCATCCTGCGATTTTGTATCAGCATAATTAACCATACCTACACGTTTGGACATACCAAATCTCAATACCATTGACTGTGCAATGCCTGTGACCTTTTTGAAATCATCGTGAGCTCCACTAGTAACTGAGGAAAAGTGCAATTCCTCTGAAACTCTACCTCCCAAGGTCATAATCATTCTATCATAGAGCTCCTTAGTCGATAGAAGATATTGGTCCGGTGGAAGATATTGAGCATAACCCAAAGCTCCTTGACCTCTTGGGATAATGGAAACTTTAAGTAATGGATGTGCGTATCTTAAGTACCATCCACACACAGCATGTCCTGCTTCATGATAAGCAACAATTCTTTGTTCTTCTGGACTTAATATCTTAGACTTCTTTTCGACTCCTCCAATGACTCTTTCGATAGCCAATTCGAAATGTCTCAAGGTAACTGCTTCGGCATTATATCTTGCACCAATTAAAGCTGCTTCATTACAAACATTAGCGATATCTGCACCAGAGAAACCTGGTGTCAAGGCAGCTAATCTTCCGGACAAATCCTTGTCAATGTTTTCTGCCAATTTGATTTTTTTCAAATGAACTTGGAAGATTTCCTTTCTACCTTGGAGTTCCGGGTTGTCAATAGCAATATGCCTATCGAATCTTCCTGGTCTCATCAATGCTTTGTCTAAAATATCAGCTCTATTGGTACCAGCTAACACCACCACATGGTCAGAACTATCGAAACCATCCATTTCAACCAATAATTGATTTAATGTAGTTTCACGTTCATCGTTGGCTCCACTTGCGTTACCTTTGGAACGTTGCTTACCAATAGCATCAATTTCATCTACGAAAACGATCGATGGGGCGTTTTCACGTGCAGTTTTGAATAAATCACGAACACGAGAAGCACCAACTCCAACGAACATCTCGACGAATTCAGAACCAGACACAGAGTAGAATGGAACTCCTGCTTCACCAGCAGTAGCCTTAGCAATCAAAGTTTTACCAGTACCTGGAGGGCCAGATAAAATGGCCCCTCTGGGAATTTTAGCTCCAAGTCTTTCATACTTTTCTGGGTTTTGTAAAAATTTAACAAATTCCATAACTTCTTCTTTGGCTTCTTGCATACCAGCCACATCTTTAAATCTGATTTTGACATCAGTTTCTTGGTTGAATTTCTTGGCTGTAGATTTACCAAAGCTTAATGGACCACCCATACCTCCAATAGAGGCCTTCTTACCCATGTAATAAATAGCCCCCAAGAATAAAATAGTGGGCACGAAGTTAAATAATAATTTAGCAGTACTACCTTCGCTGGTGTATATCACGGGTATTCTTAATTGCTCGTCAATTTTGAACTCGTTTTGAACGTCCCGTAATGAACGTTCAAATGATTCAATAGAACCAATAGTGAAGTAATAACTACCACCATATGGGTATTGTGCCTTACCTTGATCATTCAACTCAAGAACCGCGGTTCTATTGTTAACAACAGCCAACTTAGAAACGAGATTTTTTCTTAAGAATTGAGAGGCAAATTCCTGGAAGGTGATTTCGTGATCACTTTCTCTAGAAAGACGGAATACTAAATACAATACTAAACCAACAACAATACCTAATTGGAAAAATTGTACCGGAGGACGGTTTAAGTCGAAAACAAATTCGTAGTACTTTTTATCCTTACTATTTTTGTCTTTATCTGAGTTGGTTTGTTTCTTACTGTCTTTCTTGTTTCCCAGTTCTTTAGTAGGGATAATTTTTCCATTCGAATTTTGTTCCTCAGGAGAAAAGACATTGAAAGTTTTCTTGATATCATTGACAACATCAGTAAGATTATTACTGCCTGGACTAATTCCCATAATTCTGGTGAAGTTTTTAACCTTCGGAACTTGACTCAATAGGTCGAAAGTATTAAACCAGGCGATAGCAGCCTTTTCATGGACACCAGCTTCCTTGGAAATTTTATCCAAGTTGTTACCTAGCACCGAAAGAGGATTATTTTGGTTTAATGCAGCAGTAAATTGCACATATAACTGTTGAAGATGAGGGTTTGCGAATTGAAGTTGCTGTATTTCAATGGTCTCAGTCAGCAATGCGGAAAAAATTGACAAGATGCCCTTGTAGTCATCCGGAGATACTTTATAGGTGGAAACACCCAAATCATCGTCAAGGATCACATTAGCCGTTTGGATGAGTTCATCTTCGGAAGGAAGAGGACGCTCAGGGTCGAAAATGTCAGTTTTGAATACATGGAAAAGACTTTCAATTACGTTGAGAAAACGTTCAGCATTGGATACAGTCATGGGATCAGTATCTTTGAACGATACAACAGGAAGATCAAAGTAAGGTGATGGTGTTGGGAAATTATCACGAAGTCTTTTGGTTAAGGTTTCTCTTCTGATCACGTCAACGGCCTGCTCTTGTAATGCTATTTGATATGATATTTGCAAGCCCTCCACCATGCCGGGATTCTTGTTGAGCTTTGCTCTCAACTTCTGCAACTTTTCCCTTTCAACATTAAGCTTTTCGTACAATTGACGAGAATCGCTGGTTTGAGACAATCTTCGAGAACTCTGTAATGCTCTTGAAATCCACGGGCGCACAAAACTTGACTGGTGATGGCATAAAAGGTGCGACACTTGCCTGTAGCGGCTCCTCGAAGGAAGCGAGCGGGAAAGTATCATTATTCACAGGGAATTGTGAGTTTAATTCTTTGATATAGAGAAGGGCGTCAAAATCGGGTACTTTGAAAAAGCGAGGTTTTTTGCCCTCTGGATTGTCGACTTCCTAACTAGGCAAGATGCGGCAAAAAGTCAGAGAATATGTAAATTAGGGTATATGTATTCTAGTTATGTACAACTGTAAGGAGGTTATCCGAGAATCTCACTTTGTTTAGGGATTCTTTTGTTGGTAGTAAAGCAAGTGAGGACCAAAGCAGCGCAGGAAAATCCTATTCCAAGCTTGAAGACTGCTTTAATTGCAGTCATCATGGCATTCAAGATTTGGTCTTGAGTCTCTACCGGAAGAGCGTGGATATACTTTGGCGAGCTGAGAAATTGACGTGGAGATATGCTAGCAAACTGTTTTTTGGTTTCTAGTGGTAACAGGTCTATGATTTTGGTAACGGAGGAGGTGGTTAAGGAGTTGAAAATGGCAGCACCAACTGTAGCACCAAAAGCACCACCGAAGAAACGGTTGAAGTTAGCAAACACTGTAACCAGCAATGTAGAGCCAGGAATATTAGCCGGGGCTTTAAGCTGGCAAGCGAATAGTGTACATTGCACTTGCAAACCGATAGAAACCCCAATTATGATCAAGTAGCCTATACGCTGACTCAGAGTCGAGTCTCGTTGGAGAAGGAGGAGCAAACAGCATCCAACGACTCCACAGACACTGGAGAAAACGTAGAAAATCTTCACGTGTCTTGTGACCTTAGCCAAGATCCCATTGATTACAGCAGAGATGGCGACAGTCACAATCATAGGCATGAGATCGATACCGGAATGAAGCGTAGAGTGGCCGAGAACCACTTGGAAGTAGACGGTAAGATAGGTGATGTTGGCCAAGAAGAAAGCGTAGTTGAAAAAGCCGGTGAAACCAGCGCAGGCGATTTGCGGGATCAAGAAGAATTCTTTCATGAACATGGGGTTTTTCGAGAGAATGAAATTGTACATGAAGTAACCTATGAGGATCATAACTCCGAGAACTAACATCAATAACACTGGAGCCGAGAGCCATTTATACTCATTACCCCCCAAAGAAAGCGCTACCATCATAAGAAGGAGTCCAGCGCTTAGGAGCACACTTCCAACGTAGTCAATGGCTTTGAGTCTGTTGAGTAGTTTCCCTGTTGGCCGGGGAGGTTTGTAGCTGAAAATAAGGGCAACTGTTGCAACAAAACCAAGCGGGAGGTTGATATAGAAACACCATCTCCAGGTGACTCTTTCAGTGAAGAGACTGCCAATAATGGGCCCTATCGCACATGCCACGGAGTAGGCTACTGCAATCAGGGCAATTGATATCGATCTTCGTGATATTGGCACGGTTTCGGTGATAATCATTGAAACATTTACCTGAATCCCACCAGCACCTATACCTTGGACCACTCTGCCTGCAATCAACATATTCATACTGTGGGCCAACGCACACACCAACGAGCCTACCTCGAAGATCACCACACTGGCTACTAAGGTGACTTTCCGCCCAAACGCTATGGAGATCTTCCCATGTGATGGAACGAGAATGGCCATGGGGAACAAGAACGCCGATGTCAACCAGGAGATCTTAGTGAACCCATTGAATTCGTTCCCTACGGCCTCGAATATGGTGATAATGATTGTCAGGTCAAGAGCCGAGATGAAGAGCGAAACCAACGCAGAGAATATCGTCATGTAGAGCTTTACTCCTGAGAGATAGTGGTCTGAAGCTTTCGTGCCGTCATCGGCATTACTCTCATAAAACTTCTGCTCCTCCGTAGAAGTTGCAACCGTAGCCTGGTTATCGGTGGAAAGCTGGTCGTTGGAGGTTTTATTGGTAGAAGCCTGATTGTAGTTGGCTAAAGCATGGTCATTTGAGTTGTCGGTGGACTCGGCAATAGTATGGTTTTCGGACCCCTTATAACTGTATGACGGGTTGTAGTGGGTATCGTAGATCTCCGATGGATGTCTAATTCTCGTCCTATTAGGAGCACTAATGCTATCTCCCACCATAGACTGGAATTCAAATACACTTAGAGAGTCCATTCTGTCCTATTCTCCACCAACATCTGGAATATTCTTCATTTGGTGGCTAGATGGAGCTTTTTATCCTCTCTCCATATTTGAGGCATTCATAAGCGTACTAAATCCGGTATCGAAACACAAAAAGTACCTAATAAAGTCCCACTGAAATGTCCGCTCTACATAGCCGTGACAAATGTCACTGGCAAAATGTCCAGTGAAAATTTGCAATTGTCTTTTTTTTCCTTATAGGGATGTATGCTGACTGCGGAGATTATGCACCAAGGTGGAGATCGGCTCGGCACTTTGCTGTCAACTCGAAAGAGCACGCACTTACCTAGTCTAAAAGTACATGAATAATGTCATAATGCTGATCTTCACCGATAGGGGGTTTGGCATGATGAGAGCGGTTACTTTGTTTTCAGGGAAAAAAATATTTTTGCAATCTTGGTATATCTTCCATCAAAGTTTCTTTCTTTTGTATCACTACTGTACCTGAAAAAGTAAAAAGCCACACGACTGAAACAGGTAAAGAAGTTCGTGGACACAAACCATGCCAGGGCTATTAGACTACAGTTTCAAGTCGTACGATTCATCACATTCATCTACTAATCATATATCAATACACTAAAAGGTAGTGCGGCTGTTTGGTGGCTGGAAGCCTTTTTCCGTGCACAGCCCATTATCTAGTCGTCACTGCTGTCCAAAGCCGATTATCTAGTCCTTACTACTGTGAAAGCTCTAGACCTTACCACTGTCCACAGAATGCTTATCCGGAATTATGAAATCTGTGTAAATGGACCTCTGTTCAAGCCCATTATCTAGTCCTTGAGACTGCCCACAGTATGCTTAATCGGAATTTCGCTCTAGCTTGAAATCAGTGTAAATGGGCCTGTGGTCGCTGAACCTAAACCCCTTGTACTCATTTGATACCACGACGTGGTCCGTCACAGCAACTTTATCAGCATAGGAGTTTGAGTACTTAGGAGCAAATATGAAATCAATCACCTGCTGCTTCAAACCTGGTTTGAACCCAGTACATGTTGCCAGGCTAGCATTGGTCTTGCTATAAGCAATTTGGTTGGTATCACTCAAAGTGTTTGCTATAATTTTATATGCTCCTTGAGAAGGAAGCGAATTGAAGTCACCACTCAAGAAAGTAGGGTAGTCATTGGGTATTTCATTGATCCAGTTGACTATTAACTCTGCTGACTTACTTCTAGCTAGCTTGGATCGGTTATCAAGGTGGGTATTCAAATAGTTAAGTTTCTTCCCGGTAGCTTTATGCTCCACCGTGGTGAATGTAATGATTCTATTGGTTCCAGCACCCCATGATCGGCTTGGTTTATCTGGAGTTTCACTCAACCATTTATAGCTACCATTAAGTAACTTCCATTCGTCGGTGTTATATATTATAGCCGAATATTCCCCCTTCTTCTTCCCATCATCTCGACCAACTCCGAAATGAGTATATGGATGATGGGCATGTCCTCGGTTAAGACCATGCAAGACATCTTTTAATTGATTGTGTTTGGTTTCTTGTAAGCCTATTAGTGTTGTCAAGTTGGAATTAGTCTTTATGGCATTGATAACTCCGTATTTCCGATCCTTCCACAGTTTCTCGTCCTTGACTCTTCTTATACGTGGCTGGGCCACTCTTACATTATTCGAGTATATTCTAAACGGAACGTCATTATCCCTCTTTATGAAGACTTTACCTGCTAATGTTTTGATGTTGTATCTATCAGGATCATATCTTAATTCTTGGCTTTGGCAGAGTAATACGAACGTTCCTATGAAAGCTAAAAAACTTACACATACAACTGTCAAGAATTTGGCGCTGGTTGATTTCATTGTGATGCGGAAAAACAAAAACGTTGACATGCACGTTTGACAGGTTGATGTGCGTCAATAATTTTCAGTTCTATTAAGATGACGAGAGGGGGGACGGCATTGGTATTTATATGTCAAAGCTGGGTCTGGGGAATAAGTAACGTCAAAATACTATAAATAACCCGTAAAGGGGACCACGATCAATTGGCGTCCACGCATATTAACGAATTTAAAGTACTTGGGGCTATTGTTTTGCGAGTAGAAAATATTCGAAGCCATGTACATCAAATTTCTCATTCGGAAGCTTAAAGGGTAAAATGGAAGATTACGGCAGTGTATCCAAGGGCGGATACTAAAAATAACCAGAGGTTGAGATGTGAAGAACGGCCATGATATATTAAAAATAGCCCGTGCTCCATTGAAACGAGTGAAAGCCCCCCGTGGTAGTGGAGCAAGAAGGGACAGCTTCATCGATACACATGTGGCAGGACTCGCCCTGATGTAATTTAGCCGTTGAATTACGCTAGAGGAGTTTGTTACAGATCCTGCAACAAAGTATCGGCCTCGTATAAAAGGACAAGAAAAATTGTGTCAAGGTGTGGCCTCAATGCGGAAACCTGTGTGAACAAAAGAAATTGAACAAAAGAGAACGAACGAATTCGTGGTCCATTTACGGCGAGGCTACAATATGCATGACAGAAGCTATTTTGGTCAGTAACATCACAAGCTTTGAACCCTTTTGAGCCAACTGACAGCTGTTTTCAGCCATCCGACACCATCTAGGACATGCCAAACTACAGCAGCTAGATTCTCTACGTTTAAGAAAGAAAACTACAGCAACAACTGAACAGCCCGTGAGCTATTTATATCTCCTCTCCTTGTCATGTGCCTCGCAGCGCCGAATGCTGATTTGACAGCTTTTTCGGGCCAGATCCTGTGGCCTTTTCTCATAGGCTCGGTACCGGCTACACTACTTTTCGGCACCCTTTTTAGGATTGTTTTTTTTTTTTTTTTCTGTTGACACATTTTGTGCATTTGAAATCAAGGCCGCTATTTCCGCAACTCTCGTTACATGTTTCCTTCTCTGATCAGTCGCAAAGGAATAATTTGTTCACCCTTGAAAGAACGCACCACTTCTTTCTTTTTTGCATCATCGTCCTTCTTCTGCATGTACGCTAAAATCTGGAAAAAGAGCTTACTGTAGTTGGATTATTTATTGACTGTCATCCAACAACCCCGATGTCTGCAACCCGATCTCGATCTCGATCTCCCGATGAAACCCCGCTGGAGGAAGGCACGGAACCTCATCTGGTAGTGGTGGAGTCGACAATTGAGACCATTGACTTTGATGACGACAACGACGACGACGACGACGACGACGACGACGAAGACTCAAAGTCATCTCCCGACGATGATACTCCGTCCACGTATGATTCCGATGCTGCCAAACCAATCTCCAAAAGGGCATCTACGACGAGAAATGCCATTGCTCGCCATTTATCTCGATCTGACGCCAACTCGATCGTGGGGGGTGAATCTTACATTGAATTAGAACAAAACGCTCCCGTTCGTCAACCCATTGCTGACCCCAATAAGCCCACGGAAGAACAAGAAAAGAACCCAGAAATTTTGGCCTCAAAATCCCGTTTTGATGACTCGCAAAAGGTATTTTCATTTGCTTTGCCATTTGGAGGGTTCTCTGGTATAAGAAGTAACATCTTCCAGCAAATCCAGCAATTCAAATTCGACAGTCATCTTCCGAGTCTTCCTCTGCGTTTTAACAGTAGGAATGATGAGCCTGAAATCGAGGAAATGAGACTCAAGCTAGAACGCCAGCAGTCTATAAGCACACTCGACGAAGCAAAGTATTTCGAAAAATTCAAGGGCACTGATAACGTTAGAATGAGAGCCGTCAAGCACTCCATCAGTACCAACATCAACGAAATACTCCCGGATTTTATTTATAGTAGGAAGGAAAAACCCTACGAATCGGTATTCAATGATATCAAGGGAAACATTGTAGTCATGGGTGGCTATAGAGGTTCTATATTACGGGATGCTAAAACCCGTAAAAGAGTGTGGATTCCTTTGAAAGCAGGCTTTAATTTGACAAAGATTAACTTGTTATTGGGACCTTATAAAGAGGATGAAATCCGTGCCTCTAAGTACATATACCCTGATGGGGTGTTAAAAAACATTGGTCCCATTGATATTTGTAAACGATTAATCAAGAGATTGCAAAGTAATCCTGATACCAATTGTAAGGAATTCGGCTATGATTGGAGGTTGAACCTTGGTCTTGTGACCCAGCAGCTTGAAAAGCTCTTACAGGAAAACTATGACAAGACTGGTGAACCAACAATTGTCATTGCTCATTCCATGGGAGGTTTGGTGGCCCATCTGGCCATGCAAAGGAATCCTCACTTGTTTCGAGGATTACTCTACGTTGGTGTTCCTAGTGAATGTCTCAATATCTTAGGACCTATCAGATTTGGAGACTCGGTCATTCTTTCCGACAAAATCCTTACTTTTGAGACCAATTTTATGATGAGATCGGGATTCTGTTTCTTACCCCTCTCAGGGGAGGTCTTTTATGATAAAGAGACGGGAGAATCATATAAACTTGATTTGTTTGACCCTGACACCTGGGTAGAATACAACCTCAACCCATTGGTTGCCAAAAAGCGAAAATTGCATGAGGAAGCATTGCGTAGCGGAGTTATATCCCCATCAACCCTGGATTCTGTTCCGAGCTTCTCTGCCATCAACACTATCAGTTCAAAGCTTAGAAGCTATAAATCATTGAAAAATAGGCTTGGTTCTCCCAACAGTTCAGCTGCATCTTCTCCCACACGGTCGTCATTTATGGAACAGTCTGCTGGGTCCTTAGATTCTGCCATTACTCCAGTTAAATCACCTCAACTGCAAGATACCACCTCACCGAACGATATCCCGCTCAATTATCCGTATTCTTTTACATTCACCGAATCTTACAACTACTTAACTGATGCTCTCAAAATGGCTAAGGAGTTTGTTCTCGGCTTGGAATACAAACCAGAACTAGAAGCAGACTATCCTCCACTAGCAATTGTCTACGGAAATAAGGTCCCTTCTGTCAGAGGCTCTAAAGTCAGGGGAATTCAAGATATTAAAGATGGGAATTACTACGAGTTCTTCTATGGCCATGGAGATGGTGTTGTGCACCAGAGATGGTTGATGCCTCTGCCTAAAGGATTCTCAGTTTACAATGAAGCAACGGGAGAGGGACAAATCGTAGGTAAATTCTCCAGTTCTTCTGGTCACATTAACCTCATGACTGACTTTGAAGCCATGGGAAATGGCCTTTACTCCATCCTAGAAGCCGAAAAGAAATGGCCTCAAAGAGCTGCTAAACTCAAACGAAAACTGGCTACAACTTCTGCTGCTACTTGAAGCAAGATACCTGATTTAAAATGATGCCACGACTCTGCATATATTATCTACTTATTCTGCATATCACCTGTGAAATTGTAAGCACCAAAAGAATACTATACTTTGTTTCTATCTGCTTATTCTTATCTAACCCCTTACTGCTTTCTTGACTCTCTCCAACTCTTACTCTTCCTCAAAAAACTTCACCTTTATCCATAAGCTGCAACTCTCACACTGCACTATAATGTCAAAACCCCCCTCGCAATCTTCGGTACCGTTTTCCACCAAATTCAGTTCCGTTAGCATCATTGACTTGGGAAATGTGCACCGTGGACAGTCCTTATACCAATAAACTTCATCATCTTTCTCGATGGTTTCAAAGTCTTCTAAACTATATACATCAAGACCATCACCATTTATATTGAATCCTTGCTTCTGCACTGATGCCTTTAGTAGCAAATCATACTCCTCACGCCGATTACTATCCAGGAGCACCCTATACGCTTCCTGAATTGAATCTATCTCTCCATTCACTGGCTGTGCTTGCACCAGTTGCTTGTCAGGATGGGTCTTTAGAAGTTTCTCTCTGTAAGCTGCTTTGATCTCAGCACTTACGGCTGTAGGCTCTAATCCTAAAACGTTGTAATGGGTTCTCGCTAACGAGCTGTTGCTCATATACTCCGACATCAGCCGTCCATGGATGCAACAAGTGATAATCATTGGGCTGCTATTTCGGCGTAAAATATACAAACGGTGTACGGATGTTGTCTAGATTTTTTGTTTTTATGCAATTTTTCAGGCGATGAGATGAGACAATCTTTAACCTTAGAAGCAACGTACAACATGTCAGCCAAAAGAAAGAGAGAAGCCAAAACCACTGAATTAAGAGTGGTGTCATATGCAGATGAGCCAGCAGTGACAGTGGGCTCGTTTTTCAACGGGTTGTCTGTGCCATCGGACACCAAGTTCGATTTGTACCAGAATAAGAAGAATGGTGAATTCTTACTCCACGGAGAAAATGAAACTTTGGACTATAATGGACGTACAGAGGACGACAGTTATGACTATGCGGTTGCCTTGTATGACCCTGTCAACAAATCGGTCGATTTATACAAGTCTCCAATGATAGAATCCAAGGTGACTTCCCGAGAAAATAGAGTCCATAAAGGTCCTAGAGTTAAGCAAGCAGGAATTCGTTTTGCCGAACAACGTAAATTGTTGGGAGAAAGCTTTGGTACCAAGAAGGCCAAATCCGCTCTTTCCAACTTGGAAAGAAACAGAATCGACACTGAAAAATTACAAGACCTTGAATTGGATATCATCGATAACGTCAAGGCCAACACCATCGCATTACCTTCTACGGCCGAAATGAACCGGGCCGTTACATACGACAGACCAACTCCAGTGGCCAACGAAGATGCCACCAATGTGGAAGATATTTACCCTGTGGACAGTATAATACCGAACAAGGAGATGTCGTTTATCAGAGTAGGACCTTTACTCGAAGAGGACGATGAAGCACAGAGATTGGAAATTTTACCCTACAGCAAGTCGAGCTACATATCCAAGCGTATTGGTACTTTGATTGCCAACAAGAATACCACCAAATTACTGCTCTTGTACTATGCTTCGTTGTTATTTGGAGTATATGAGAATAGAAGAGTTAAAGATAAGACTACACTCATGACTCGTCTTCAAAACAAACCATCAGAGGCATTAGTGGACGGAATTTTGGAGCGATTCACCATTGCACGGGCCTCGCAATTCGGAAGATCAAAAGAGAGAGCATTCACCATTGATCCTCACCATGAAGATAAGCTTCTTTGCTACTTGTTAGCCATCATCATGCACATCGATAACTTCATGATCGAGTTACCTCCACTTGCCAATGAGTTGAACATGAAGCCCACCCGTTTGGTTGGGTTGTGCAAGGCATTGGGAGCCAACGTGAAGTCTGCTACTGTGTCTCAAGCTGAAGCATTTGGTATTCCTCGTACTGCCGCAAGCACTTATAAAGTAGCCACATTGAAGGTGCCATTCAAGTTGCCCCAGATGACCAAAAGAGGAAGAGCTAATTAATGTAGGGGAGGACGCAGGAGAGTATCAATGCAGGAGGCTGCCGGAAGGAGACAACAACTACATAGTACAATGCATGTATTTTATAATCTACTGTAGTGAAAACGAATGGATGCAAGTACTCTAGTGAAAATGCATGAACAAATTCTCCTATTAATTTGCTGTAGTTCGAGATCTTTTACTGTGAAAAATGCGCAATGACAATCAAATGTTATCTGAATATGTCATCTCATCTGGCATCTTCTCCGCTTCTCCTCACCAATTCCCGTTTACACGATGTCTGACGACGAAGCTGCCCATCTCGAGAAGTGCCTTGTCGAATTGGCTGCGTGCGAGCAGGAAATGGACCTGGCTGAGAAAGACGCCGAGGTGTACAGAATCAACAAGACCCAGAAAATCTACGAATCCAGACGGGAGATCCTCAAACGAATCCCTCAATTCTGGTACATTGTATTGGCAGAGAATGACGACTTCGCTGAGTACCTCGCACCTGAGGACTTACAGTATTTGGAAACGATTACCGATGTCTATGTGCGCCACAAGGTGGTGGACTCCGGCGACATTAAACACTACCGAGACTTCTCCATTACCATTTCCTTCGAGGACAAGGCATCGAAGGAGCATCCTATCATCAGCACCCAGGAGGTAATCAAGCATTTCACGACTATGTTGGCGGAAGGAGAGGAAAAACTTGTGTCTGAGCCAGTACTGGTGGAATGGCCCCAGGAGCTTGCATCCATTAACCCTAAAGAGATCAAAAAGCTGGCCGATGGTAGCGATCTTTCGAAGGAGCAGAAGAAGAACTACCGGGCTGGAATGCGGTCATTGTTTGCATGGTTCGACTGGACTGGGGCTAAGCCAGGAAAAGAGTTCCGTAGCGGTGATGATCTTGCCCGGTTGATCTTGGACAACATATTTCCCTATGCTGTCAAGTACTACACGGAAGCGTTGCCCAATGACGACGATGACGAGTTTGACAGCAGTGAAGAGGGCGAAGAGCTCGACATCAGCGACGACGAGGAAGCCGGGGAAGATGAACAACCGGGGCCCAAAAGACAAAAAACTGTCAAATGAGGGACACTTGTTGAAAGGTCTTAGTATATAGTGACAACATAACGCTTTAAAGTACATAAAGTACGGTATAGTACATAAAAACACGATATCTGAGTGTCAAAGCACATAGTTAGAGTATAAAATCACGGTATAGTCTACTCAAGTATAAAATTATACAGTATAATGCTTTACCATCGTACGAATAGCAGTAATATTCTGTTTATGCGCTCTAACCTCAAATCAGCTAACTACTATTTTTTCTCTCCGCATAAATGAATTTTTCACCACCAAAGCACTACAAATAATTTACACCATGCTTTGGAAACATTTCGCCCGGCCGTTGGCCACAGCAGCAGCAGCCGGTCCACAGCTCCAAGACATAGTCATTGTGGGCGGGGGCCCAGCGGGGCTATCATTGCTTGCAGCGTTGAAGAGCTCGTATAAAACGAAGCACTTGAAGTGCACTCTTATTGAGGGTGGTAGCATCGACGGAATTCGGGACTTTGCTACAAACCCACCCTATAACTACACCAACCGGGTAGTATCGCTTACTCCAACGTCCATTGACTTCATGCAAAACCGTATAGGTAGCTGGGACTACATCAACACTGAGAGAGTGAAATTCTACAACTCCATCACGGCCTATGATGGGCAGGATTCGGAAACTCGTATCAACTTCGACGCCTCAGTGACGGAACTGGGGGTATTGGCTGCTATGTGTGAAAACATCAACATCCAGAGTTCATTGTTGCGGAAAATTGAAGAACTGAACTCGTTGATAGTGGATCCAGAAGAACAACCAGCTATTATACTAGATAAAACCAAAGTGGTAAACATCATGCTGCCGTTACACCAAGACTTAGGGCACACCCATTCCCATGCTAACATCACCGAAATCGACCCTCATGTGGGAGAAGACATCTTGGACTGGCCAATTGTCCATCTCGACAATGGAGAAACTCTTCAAGCAAGATTGCTTGTGGGAGCAGATGGTTACAACTCTCCTGTGCGGAAATTCGCTGATATCGAGTCTCGAGGATGGCAGTATAATCGCTTCGGCGTAGTAGCAACTATCAAGCTTGCATTTGAAGACTATAGGGCCATGGGATGGCAGAGATTCTTAACTACGGGACCGCTTGCTATTCTTCCACTTACTGATGATAATGCCACTATTGTATGGTCCACAACACCAGAGCTTTCGGAACTTCTTCTCAAAGTTGACGACGTCATTTTCCCTCATTTGGTTAATGCTGCCATGACACTCGAGGAAGTGGATCTCAACTACATTTATGGTATGTTGAGAAAGAATCCGGCAGATATGGCCGTTTTGGATGAAGTCACCTGGAGATTATCTAAGATTAACATCAACGATCTCGAAGAAAAGTACCCCCTTCCTGTCACTGAACTCGTGGAAGGCTCCCGGGCTCGTTTTCCTTTGAAATTATCCCACGCTGATACCTACATCGCCCCCAGAGTGGCTCTTGTGGGAGATGCTGCTCACACCGTTCACCCACTCGCGGGCCAAGGGCTTAACATGGGCCAAACGGACGTGGGGTTTTTGGTGGATGCTTTAGAGAAAGGAGTTGATAGAGGGTTAGATATCGGGTCGACATTGGTGTTGGATGACTACGTATCCAATGCCTGGCCCTCGAACCATTTATTGATAGGTGTGTGTGACAAACTACACAAGATTTTTGCTACCGACTGGACTCCAATTGTATTTTTGAGGGGGTTCGGTATGAAATCGTTGAACAATTTAGGTGTAGTTAAGGACCTCATGATCAAAGCCATAAGTGGAAGATAATATCTAATGATAAGATTGGTGATGTACATATTTGACAAATAACTTACAATAAAACATTATATACAGTTAATCAAAAGTAGAAGGAACAGATTATGTAACCTGCACACAGCATACAGCAAACCAGCTTTTTGCCCGATATCTTTTTGGTGGAAGCGATACATCATATGGCCCTTCATTTGCAGCCAATGCGAGGTGCATGTAGAATTCGATATTTTTCCTCTAGGTACGTCATCGAAGACAGTGCCAACGAACAAATTAGGAAATTCAAGCAGCCAAAAAACCTCCCGCCCACGCCGCTACTATGCAATGAATTTAGTGCATTGAAGAGCCATTACAGTCCTACCAAATACCCTATAGTGCTATGCCACGGCTTCTTGGGGTTTGACACCTTGTCGTTGATACATCGACCGACTTTGTTTAACAAAGCGGAACGAGTGGCGGAAAATGTCTCTCAGGGCCTTATTAATTTCGAGTACTGGCACGGAATCAAAAACAGCTTGGAATCGGCCGGTAACAAGGTATTAGTGGCCAGAGTACCACCCCAGGGGTCAATTGAAGAAAGAGCTGAGGTATTAAACAACTATATTAATAAACAGTGTGAATTTCTTCGCCAGGGTGAGTCCAAGAGTAGCTTGTACAATAAGGACGAAGAGACTGCCTCCCACCAGCAGGACTCTCATGAAAAGGCTATTTCTCATCAGAATTTTGAAGTAACTGGCTCGACTGTTAAGTTGAACTTAATATGCCATTCTATGGGAGGCTTAGACGCAAGATACTTGATCTCCAAATACCAACAAAAAAGCTATAAACTAGCCTCGTTGACCACCATCTCCACTCCCCATCATGGATCTGAATGTGCTGACTTCGTTGTTAATTTGCTTGATACTTACCCTAGTTTGAAGGGAATTTGTCCCAAATCAGTGTTCCAAATGACCACAGAATACGCAAAAACTTTTAATAAGGAGATAACAGACGATTCTTCCGTCGCTTACTACTCTTATGGAGCTAGAATGGACCCCAAATGGTATAATGTGTTCACTCCTACCTGGAGCATCATGAAGCGGCAGATCCTCGTCAACAAGGCTGCTGGAGGTGAAGATGCTTCAAAGATCTTATTTGATAACGATGGGTTAGTCAGCGTGGAAAGTGCAAAATGGGGAGAGTATTTGGGAACTCTCGACAACGTTGACCATCTCGACTTAATCAACTGGACAAATACCTTTCGTTCTTTGTATCGGAAGACAGTTTTCAATGAAATGCCTACATTTGACCCTAATGTCTTGTATTTGGATATCGCCGATAGACTAAGCAAAAAAGGTTTTTAGATACATTCTATAATTATATGCATAAGATTACTTAAGAGTTCTAATAAGCCGAATCAGCAAAGTCACGAGCTTTTATTAAGCCGGACAATGCTGGAATAGTTTCAGAGGCTTCTATTGCGAGAGAGTGATCGTTTTGAGATATGAAAATTCGTCGATCCCCCAAGTGCTATTGAATCTTCCATATCCACTATCCTTCACTCCCCCATGTGGAGTACACGCTTCGTCGTGTACTGTTGAGCTGTTGATATGAACCGTACCCGAATCTATGCTCTTGGCCAACTTCAATGCGTGAAGAACATTACGGGACCAAACAGAAGCTTTTAGCCCATAACCACCTTCATTCAATTCAGTAACAAGATCTTCTTCATTAGAGAACTTGTGAAGGGTAAAAACTGGACCAAATGTTTCAATAGCGTCGATGTCCATATCGGGACTCACGTTTGCAAGTACAAGTGGGGAAATATTTGGAAGCTTTCCGTTTTGAACATCAACATTTTCTGACAGTGATCCAACTATGACTTCGGCGCCCTTTTGTATAGCATCCGTTACCAAAGAGTGGATTTTCGTGGTTGACAATAAATCTCTTTGAGGAATGGAATAGTCGCTGCTTTTGAGCATATCTTCCGCTTTTGCTTTAATTGCTGTTGCAAAATCTTCGTAGATGTCTTCATGAATAAAAGCCTTGTCCAAACACATGCAAATTTGACCCTTGTGAATCCAAGCACTGAATAGAGCGTTTTCGGCAGCTTTTTCGATGTCAGCATCTTTAAGCACTACGAAGATATTTTTTCCTCCCAACTCCAAAAGCGAAGGCTTCAAGTACCTGGCCGCAACAGTAGCAATCAGCTTTCCTACTGCAGTTGACCCGGTGAAGTTTACCTTACGAATGTTGGGATTGGACAAGATTAGTTCAGTCGCTTTGACAATATCATCAGGTGCAAGATGAATGAGTTGAAGGGCTGAGTTAGGAACACCAGCGTCGAGGAAACACTTCACCAAAAGATGGGATACAAGTGGAGACCTCTCGGAAGATTTCAAAACAACAGAGCACCCTGCTGCCAATGGAGCAGCTATGGCACGGCAACCTAAGATGACAGGAACATTCCATGGAGCTATGGAGTAAACGGGGCCAATTGGGTTTCTGATACTAATAGCCAAGTCAGTTAAAGTTGACTTGGGGACTACCCCATCTGAGTTAGACACTTTGTTGGCATATTCTTCCAATTGGACGGCAGCAATGTCAACATTGAAGGATCCAAACGACAGAGTGGACCCGATCTCTTCACAAGCTGCTATAAGGTCCGATTCTCTGTCTTTCATTAAGGTTGCTGCTTTCCTCAAGATATCAGCTCGTTCGTTATAAGGTTTTGCTGACCACGCAAGGAAACCCTTGTAAGAATCCTTACAAATCTGGGGAATGTCTGTGTCTGGATCTTCGAGGCACGAATACTCATGTAGAGGTTGTTCTATTGACTTGTGAGAAAAGACCGGCTGAAGACTTTTGGTTGTGACTTCCGCGCCATTTAACACAAGTGGAACTGTCGATAGCCATCTTCTTCCAGAGCCGGGTCTGAGCATTTTTTAAAATGACAATGTGTATAACTGGACAAGAAATGATGATGTGGTTACGTAATCAAATAAGATCGTACCTGAATAGCGATTGTTTTACACTTTTGTCCTGCAGCTAAGATGATAGCTGAAGCAGTTGAAGATCTAAAGATGGATGATATCTTTATACGTATGTATATATTTACTCTTGCTGAGAGTTTTTCTGATCTTCAGAGGTTAATTCCTTGATTTCTATTCTCATATCTTTGGAGATAACTTGCTCCTTTTATACTGTTATAATCACCCCTCAATAACTCCTTTTTGTCTTATTGACATTGGCCATACACTAGCTAGATTTCCATATTCATACACATGGTCATTCCGGTCTCTTAAACTTGTCGTTTTGACTACCAAGCTGTCACAAATCTTATACTCCTCATTTTTATATGAGAATCGGAACGACTGGATGTGAGAAATATTGACAAAGCCTTCTTTTTTATAGTGGGGAAGATAAGGTTTAAGATCTGAGCTGAGTTCCCGAGAGTCTCTCTCGGGACTAGTTTCCGAGAGAGACTAGCGAAATACAAGGGATTGGGCTGAAAAACACAAGACTATTTGTTGAGGATATAATTCATTCATCGTGTAGTGCATATATATATATAGTGTTGTGGTAAAAGTTGGTTAAGTAGTAGTAGACTAACTATGTACTTTTAGCTATAGAATTAAGAGACGAGAATACTAGAGAAACAAGAAAGAGCATTCATTCTTAGGCAGAAATGCTTGAATTTATAATGAGCTCTATTTGAATCGTGATCCTGATAGAGGAAAGTCCAGTAAAACTGGCCATTCAAATAGGGAAGGAATTGCCAAAGGCCCTTTGTAACTACCTTGTTAGCTACACACGTAAGCCAAATTGTCAACTGTTACAGTTGTGCTTATAACAAATCCATGATTTGCAATTCTGAGGCACAGCTGTTACAGTAAGCTAGAACTGAATCAACTCCCGAATCCAGTCCCACATCTAATGACTCGATATTCCCTTCGTTGAATTGTTTGAATAGGTTATGCTCTATGTATTCACACCGTCCTAATTCGCTCATTAACCAGTTTTTATATTCAGCTTTACCTAGTTCCATTTCCATATCATTTAACATCCTTAATTTCACCATCAACTCGTGTCTCTTCACACCAACTTCGTGTAGAGTTTGTTTAAGGTCTCTGGCTACTTGCCTTGTTGTTTCATCTCCATAGACTTTGCTCCATACAGTAGAACGATCATAGTTCAACACAAATGAGTTTTCTTTGAACGTATTGTAGCATACTGAATCTGTTTGGAGGGATACGTTTCGGTCTCTTAGCCTGATGGCTTCTTCAGCATCTTTCAAGTAAACTGCTCTTTGCAACATCAAAGGTTCACGGCTAAGATAATTCCTGGTTAATGATGACGCCCTTCTGACAGACCAATACGACTGAGTAGTTTTTCCTATCAAGAACAAATTGCTCAACGAGAGTCCAACAATTACCAATAGTAAGATATAGTTTGTCTTGATCCCCTTCAATAAGATTAGTATCAAGCTGAATATGAAGTAGAAGATTCTCGCAACATAAGCAAAGAGTGTGAAAATACATCTCTTACAAATTAAACTGATGAAGAATCCGGGACCAAGTGTTAGTGGTTTCACAGGAGGAACTTCAAACCCCTGTTCTGTGTGACTAAGCTTCCCATAAAGGAATACTGCTTTGGAAATTGTTCCATGTGTACCTAATCTCTTGATTGCTTCACTCAAATCAGAATTAGCCTTGGAGCAGGTGTTCCGGCACATTGATAGAGTGAATGTATTTATGATGGAGCTCAACAACAGCTTCCCTTCAAATATGACCTTTCCATAAACTGTGACTTTTGTTTGGTTACCATGATATCTCACACATACGAACCTGAATTCAACGCTAAATGGTGCACCACATAACAATCTCACGGAAGACTTCTTATGAGTGAATGAATAATACTCATTATCAATATGACCATCAAGAGTATCTTTAATTTGTATCTGACCTCGAATTTTTCCTCCACGGATAACATCAGTATTGTACTTTCTTACCATTCCTTTATTGTCGTCCAAAATGACCCAGGGCATTTTCACTCGTGATACTACTTTGGTGAGCGCAGCATATGAGTTCAAAATATTAGATTCGTCACCAAGAAGAACATGGAAGAGAGCTCTTGGGGCAACATTATAAATTTTTTCTCCAAGAAAATGAGTAACATCACTATAATCAACTTTATAACTTATAGGTCCTTCTTTATTCTCTTTAAAAGACCCCGATTTTTCAAGTGGCTCACCAAATTCTGGCCTGTATTCATCACCTAAAAGTGCTTCCGAATACTCTTGTCTAGAAGATGGTGAATCAAAACGATCAGCAATAAGCTCTTTCTTGAATTCTCCTCTCAATTCGATTGTACGTTGGTTATCTAGTTTAACCAAGTTATTGACTACTTCATGTAAATGCCTTGGTTGATCACGAGCTTTGTTTTCAATGATATAATTGATTTTATTAGAAATCAACTTCCCGTCACCCAAGAACAATTTGATGTTCACGGCACCGCTTATATTGTAAAGCTTCAAAACATCATATGATCTTTTGGATGTATAAGTGACCGATACGAAGGAATCACTAGATGTTTTCGTTAAAGCAACAAACCCCAAGGATTGTGTGAAGAAATAAAAGTGCCTGTTGGTGACGAAACATCGACCACTTAACTCTTGACGAGAATTAGGAAACCAAATACAACTAAAAGAAACTAAGCAAAGTTCACCTGGTTCTATTGCTGTTTCAAATAGGGCCCTCATTTGAATATCAAGAGGAATTAAGTCATATGGATAATAATCAGGATAGTTTATACCTTCATCACCCAATTCAAGGTCAAGAAATTCACTATCAATCGAGTCAGAGTTCGAATGTTTACGGATACTAGGGACCTCGTGGAGATAGTAGAGGCCCCAGTTGGCGGAACCCCAAATATTTGCAGTAAGAGCCGTTGGTAGCGAATTTGGTGCTGCTAAACTGTAGGCAATTATAGATGATTTTGTGGAGTCGGTTGTGAATGGAGGAAGTATCTGTGGAATTTGATGATAAATGTGTCGTTTGAATAATCTCTCGTTCAGTTCAATTTTGGTGGATAATTTACTAGAAGCAATGATTTGCCCAGAGGAGTTGATGATTCTGTGACTAGTAAGTTGACGGTCTATAACGGTGTTGACTGTGGATGCGAATTCAGTCACCATTGGGGGATATCTACCACTTGCAATAGCAACTAGGTGGCTATCTCCACCATTGCTTTCACTGAGTATACGATTTCGTTCATTATCAAATACTTTCAACCAAGATTTCAAATCTGCAACTGTTTCAGCTTGAAACACCACAGTGGTGTCAATAGTACGGATTTCGAAACAAAATTTCCTATCTTCTTGAGGAGCGTATTTGACGTTACAGAGTAAAATCCCGATTTTATCTGTTTCTTGAACGAACGTTTGAGACGGACTCAAAACTAATAATCCAAAGATTCCTCCTTTGACAAATACCCATCTCCTTACCCAAATTGGCTTTGACGACTTTTCAGTGTAAGTTTTCATGAAAAGATAACCATGTTTCTCGAATCCAGGTTCATTAATATCAGCCAATACCTTGGCATTAAGTAAAGAGATTTTATAATCATTGACATTCTTGGAAGGAACAAATTGATATATTGCGCTTTCTTCCACTTGTTTTCTGGCACTTTGCATATCAGTCTTTAGCTTATCTATCGCTATAGAATAAGAATCACACCAGCTCTGAATCCTTTGAATTTTCTGCCCATTCATTTGGGCAGTTAGATCGAAAGTATCGCTCTTCTTAGCATTCCAAAGTTCAGAACACACTTTTACTAAGCTCTTATCGATTATATTCCCTAAACTAGTGAGCTCGGAAACTAAATCGAGTGATGCCCGGATGTAATCTTTTCTTACTTTGAACAATTGTTTGGCATCTTCCATAACAATTGAAGCATCCTTGGTTTTTGATGTGGCTGTATAAATAGACAAATAACGATCAAACTTGTTCTGATTCTCCTCAAAATTGGCACGCTCTTCTCTATACTTTCTAATTGCCTTGAGGACTTTTACATTCATGCCATCGACAGCGTAGCTTCTAACAGCTAAGGCTGCGAAACTCGAGCTCCATAATTTGGATAAAAATTCAAAAGTCGTTTGTAATGTTTGAACTGTGTACTCCTGGTCAATTAATCCATCTTGGAGAAAAGTAGGCATCAAATGCTCTAGGAAGGAATTACTAAAAGATTGGAGTTCTGCGATATATTTAGGAATCTTCTTCACTGAACTGGCTAACGCCAATAGCCATTGTTCAATGTTGTCAACTTGGGCATCTAGATGATTAACTGAGGCTCTGAAACTAGGTGAGTCCAATGCTGCTTCTTTGAAATTGACAGAGATCAATTTGAGTTGACGCGGAGCCGCCGGAATTGGTGAGTGGTCGCCATCCAACTGGGTTTCGGATGATGACTTAGTCGATGAACTAGTAATTGGGACGGAGGACATTGAATATCGAGGAGATTGAACTCCATTGGATGGTTCCCCGCTGGGTATATTTCCACCATTGGCCATGCTGGGCGGAACTTTCGACATTAGCGAAGCTGAATTTTGCATTCGCTTTACGAGAGGAAAATAACAGGGGACGACAAATTATTTGAACCTATCAATTCTTTAGGAGATGTCTAAAAAAACGAGATATATCACGAAGGGAGTAGAATAAGTTGCTGGAAACTAAAATGAGATGATTTAATCGTAGTTTGTAACAACCGTTTTCTATCACTATTATTTCGTTTATGTGAAACTTCCAGCTAGAAAAACGCAAGACTTCCCAAAAGAGAAAACAAACTAGCATCGTCGCACACGTACAGCGGTACAGGTTTTAGTTTTAAAATTTAGGTGTACGGGTGTATTGGCGGAACGGGTTTTCACGTTGATTTTTCCGCTTACGTAAGCTGGACCATCGAGCGGATCTCGCTCTTGCACGATCGTCTACTTAGGCGAGGCTGCAATCGGTGGCATGCTCCCCGATGTATTGTTATGCGTTTCTATCAAAGTCGTACACCCACATCATCAACGAATAGGCTTATTGTGCCCAGCACAAGAATAACACCATTTTCAGACATGTATGCACTATTCGGATAAATATTCGCCTTTCTTTTTCTGTCTAAGCGCATATTTCAGGAGAATTTTTCCGGTGGTCATATTTATAATTTTTTATCATCTGTAGTACAACCTAAATACAGTCTTGCAAAAAAAAATAAAAAAAAAAAATAAGAAAAAAAGAAAAGAAAGATCTGCTCATAAAATGCTTCTTATTTGTTCGGTGAAAGGACCGTGCATGCCCTATAATTAAACAAGTACGTACGTCCCAAATATTTGACACTTCTGTTCTTGAGTCATTTTTCTCAATTATCTGCTGTTAATTCCGCAGAAAAATAATAATATGGCTTCGTGGGTGACCCTTAAATGACACTAATTAAGGGGAGCACATAAAAAAATATTCGAAGCCTAACCCACATTCTACAACCTGTTTCCATTTCATTAATTCTTGTCGGTGGTGTCGAAACCGTGTATGCAATTTATTTTTTTCTAATTTCGTATTTAAGAGTCAGAATTTCCCACACTATCCCTTGTCATCTTGGACATTCTATTTATTTATTCCATACATATATTCCCAACCTTCATATAGAATTATATCAATGCTTTACAATCTCGCTTCTGCTCCCTTGTCACCCATTAATTCTCAAGATGAGGGACAAGATTGGATAAACGATTTACTTGCCAGATCAGCTCCAATGACAACGACCAACAGTATGGCAGCTCTTACAAACTTGAATCCAATTCCTACTAATTTCGATATTTCCAATGTACAACAAGATGATTTGAATCAGTTTTTCGAAACGGATGAAATCTTCAGTGGTAACGAATTCATTACCAGCTCGGAAACCTCTGAAGGAAATAGTCC
The DNA here is from genome assembly GCA_030555995.1 of Isabelozyma heimii. Taxonomy (NCBI): domain Eukaryota; kingdom Fungi; phylum Ascomycota; class Pichiomycetes; order Serinales; family Metschnikowiaceae; genus Isabelozyma; species Isabelozyma heimii. Next base: position 45,504 of record JANIVW010000060.1, read on the forward strand.
TCATATCAATGTCAAAGTTGAAGATTCTGACAACATATTGACTGATCTTTGCACTGTCAATTCGAAATTACAAGACTTGAAACAATTGAATGACTTTACTCCAAAATCGTTGGAATCCATATTCGACACTAAAGACAACCTGAGAAGAGATTTAAGATCTACAATTAAGGTCAGTTCCACCAGCCTAGCACTGCTGGCTGATGGATTTTCTACATCTTCTAGTTCAACCAACTTATGTGCTGCCACCAACAAACCAATCAATAAATGTGCTTCTCGGAGAAAAAATCCAAGAAAGAGATTGACCGATTCGCAAAAGCAAGCACACAATAAAATTGAGAAGAGATATAGAATAAATATCAATGCTAAGATTGCTGGTTTACAACATATCATTCCATCGGTTGCTGACGAAAAGACAGCTTTTGAAACTGGTGCAGATTTGGATAACAATCTCAACGAAAATCCTAGTAATAAACTCAACAAATCCATGATCTTGGAAAAGGCTACCGACTACATTTTGTACCTACAGAAAAGGGATCAAAGACTTACGCAGGAGAATGCTGAGTTAAAGAAGGAAATTTTACGTCTAGGTGGTGGTACTGCTGTGTGATGAGCTTTATGACTTGGTTGCTATAATTAACATTTTTCATTTCTATTTTATTCTATTTCAACATTCAGGGTTTTCTTTTTATGTATATAATGCAATATCGTTATGTTTGTTTCTTTTTTATTTTCCATGTTAATATGTAGAGGTGCAATTTCTCGGATTATCTCACCATTTCGCAGCAAATTTCTCCGATCTCTGCCGCATTAACTGGTGATTCTCTGCAAATAGCAACTTCCACGTCAAATCGAAGGTTCTTGGCTTCACATTTGAAGCTAGATTGAGATGAGGCCATTTAGGGATGCAGTTGCGGATTGTGAGCAATATTTTTCTTCCATATTGATATTTAATTATTGCTTGTATTTTGTTGACGATTCTATTTTTGGTGGTTCTCGAAGCGTTCGTTGGCACCATCGTTTGTGTTTCTGGAAGCAAGTCACAACCTTGTTGGGCCATTACACAACCTATTCTCCAAGCTTTCCCCTTTTCTTTCGATTGGATGTTAATCTGGCTCGTATCTGTCAGTAGTCTCAGACGACATACGTTTGTGACTTTTTTGTGCGCCAAACTTACACCATGAAAAAAGTCGCCATATCGTAAACTTTACATAACAAAGTCCAAGCTGGCTCTTAATATTGCGGATCAATCAATATGAGTACGATTCAGCTGCTCATAACTGATCTAACCAATTTATCCACGGACTCAAGGCGAAAGAGTCCTCCCATCAAGAAGGCCTGCGATCAAGTCATACCTGAATTAAGAGCGTTTTCCCCCACGTCTCAATTGAAAGATGCCATAACCACCGATGATTTGAAGTTAAACACTTCTATCCCATTCATTCTTGCATGTTCTTCGGGAAATTCCAAAATAGTTAATCAGTATCTACCTGTACTTACTAAATTGATCGTGTCCTCAATTGTTCCTAATAATAAGATCGAAGACGTTTTACTCGGATTGGAAGATTCTATCACCAATAGTACCGATATCCAATTGAGAATAATTCAATGTTTTCCCTCCTTGATGCAAAATTACGATATTGAAGGTGAAGATTTTCTCAAACTTCTCCACATCTGTTCGAGCTTGACTGCTAATAACAGGTCTTTGGTGGTGAATAACACAGCCTCGGCCACCTTACAACAATTATTCAATGATTTCTTCGATAAAATTACTCGAATTACTGACAAGGAAGGCGAGAAATCCTATGAAGTCGTCACTGGAGACGAAACTACAAAGGTGCAAAAATTAGTGTATGAAGGGTTTCAGATATTCAGTGACTTGTGCAACATCATAAATAATGAAAAGGTACAATACTTAGATGAAAAGATTTCTTTGAAAACACTCTCAACGTTTGAAATCATAGAAAATGTAATTGTGAGCCATAAAGAGTTATTCTTGAATTCGGATCAATTCCAATACTTGGTGAAAAACAAATTAATACCGGGGCTATTAACCAATGTTAACAATACTCTGCAAAACTTTCCTTTAATCGTTAGAACCATTAGAATCCTCCATGTCCTATTATTGACTCAACTCGACAAGTTAGAGATAGAAAGTGAAATCATTCTTTCGTTCTTGAATCATATTCTACTCAGCAATGATTCTAATATAGCAAATGATAAGGGAGAATCAACACCCACGCAAACAACCCATACCGAGCCAATAAATCTAGTTAATTGGGAACAAATTTTGATCTTAGAGATGTATCGAAGTTTATTCTCGGAATTTGACGTGATAAAAACGATTTTTGCGAAATACGATAGCAATCCAAAGAAGAAAGACGTCATTCAAGAGATATTATCGATTATTAGTAATTTTTTACAGAACAACTCCTACATTATCATTACTGATGTGGTTTCCATTCCTTCGATTCAACCGGGTTCTACTTACTTATCTTTGCAACTTTCAAGCTTGAAAATTTCTATTTTAGACCATCTTGACAAGGTAGAACCACCAACTAATATTCCTAATACCTATAGCATATACCTTGTGCTACGCATATTAATGAGTTTCAGTGAAGGGATTTCTCATTTTATTGAAGAGCTATCAAATACTGCAGACAAGGAAGAAATGGAAACCAATTTCGAATTAATCCGTGCCGTTATTGAATCAAACTTCCAGTACATTTTGCGACTATTCAGAAGTTTCATTTACATTTCCATGGATAATGAGACTTTCCATGCTTTGATTCGTTCAATTCAAAAGTTTACGCATTCAGTTGGGTTACTTGGCTTACTGAGCCTTCGTGATGGCCTAATGATGATCCTTTCGGAGGGTATCATCAAAAATTCGTCAAAGCGTGAAAAAAGATCAATACAATCCGGTGGCTCAAGCTTTCAAGAACAAGGTAAACAATTATTAGCATTTGGGGAATCTTTGGTGGAATCACTTAGTTCTACAATTCAGTCGCCACAGCATCTGCAAGAAACCATCCCAGCTGATGTAGAAGCTTCTAAAGTCAAATCAAGAAGATTCAATCTGAGACAAGTCATCTGTTTCCGGGCATTAACTAATTTAGCAATATCATTAGGATCTACTTTAGACAAATCTTGGGGGATTATTTGGATTACATTTCAATGGGTGGATTTTTTTATTAATGGACCCGATGAAATAAGTGGGTACTTCAATAATAAAGAATTCAAAAGCTTCAAGGAGAATCAACTACCATCTTTAAGTCCTCAAGATTTGAGTATTATTGAAGTGTCAATGAAAAAATTAAGCGAAAGTTTTTCTGATTATCCTGAAGCATCATATTCAGAACTTGTCCAAGTATTAAGTGAAAAGTTTGATCAAGCAATAAATAATGATAATCCTTTGTCTGATTTTAAGAATCTTACCATTTGTCCATATAACAAATCCTTTTTATTACAAAAATTGATTGAGGTTGTTCAAGTGAATCCAAATAAGTTTTTGGTCGCAGCAGATGACCCATGGAATCATCTCGTTGATTTTTTCATTAAATTTGGAACGTCCAGAAATTTATCATCAAACATAAGAATTCTTCTCATTGAAAACTTTAATTATATAATATTAAATGTCTCTGAGAACGGGTTTGAATCGGGAAGTAATGAACGAACTAAGTTATTAACTTCCAAGAAAACTTTGGATGGGATTAGTAAAATTCTTCAAAGTTTGTTCAATCTAGGAATCCCCAATGAACTTTTATTGTTGAATTGTGAGACAGAAGTTCATTTGATCTTGTTAGATACGTTGCATGAGTTGATTGATAAGTATGATAAATATTATCAAAATTCCTGGGATATTGTTTTCGAAATCTTGAATACGTCTTTTAGGAATAGCGATACGAAGGAATCAAATGATAAAAAATTGGGAGAAAAATTCCGGTCACTTATAGGATCTTCATTTGATACATTAAAGTTGATCTTGGATGAGTTCTTATTGACATTGCCTTATAATCAATTAAAGATTTTAATTGATACGCTTTTCAATTTCTGCTCCCAAGTGTACAATTTGAACATTTCATTCAGCTCTGTGAGCTACTTTTGGCTCATAAGTGACTCTGTAAAGTCAAGAATTGGAAGTCTGTCTTCGGAAATAACACAGGTTATAAGTATAAGCGACGAAACCACCTTAGTGAAGTTCATCAATGAAACGAAAGAAGAATCGCAGTTCTACTACAAAATTCTTGATGTTTATCTATTGAGTTCAATTTCAAAACTAACTAATGATTCCAGAGCTCAGGTGAGAGATGGAGCTATCCAAACAGTGTTTAAAATAATCGATTTTCATGGAAGTTTAATACCATCCTGGGGCTTGATCTATGATATAGTATTGCCTATTTTGCTTGACTTACGAGAAGTAAGTGAATTTAAAAAAGATATCAGCAACGATAGTAGTACCAAAAAAGAATGGATAGAGAGTTTGAGTCTAAAATTATCAGGATTAGTTTCTATTTACAATAAATTTATATCCAAGTGGGAAGAAAAAGATTCTGAAATTAATATCAAATTGTGGAAGAAAATCATCCAGTATTTCAATAGGTTGTTAGAACTCAAATGGATGGAGCTAGATTTGAAGGTGTTCAAATCGTTCAATGATTTGATTTTGCCATTGAAGTTTCACACTGAGCACAATGGTGAATTGCGAGATCTTTTTTATGACTTCTGGAGTAAATTTAACATCGAATATGATTTCATAAATAATCAATATCAAGAGATCTTAGCCATTTATATCGAATGTTTTATTACATTATACCCAATCATTCGTGGGAAGTTGAGTACAGAAGAGATTGGATCAATTTTATCAGTATTCAACAAATGTGCCCGATACCCAATCTTACCTGGAAACTCCAACGACGATAAACAAATGACTAGTTTGCAGAAATCAGTTATGGAGAGTTTAAGCATTATTGATACCGTAGATGACCAAATCAATTCTTCGGTTGTCCAGCAGTTAACCACGATTTTAACTTATCCATTTGACACAAGAAATCGAATCGAAAAGAAATTAAATAATAGCAACAACAGGTTGAATGGAAAGAAGTTAAAAATCCCATCATTTGTCGCAATAAGTCACCAAGCAATGGATTTGCTTGGTGACAGGATTAGACAATTGACAACTTTAGAAGTATTACTCGAGGATAAAGGGATGATTAAATTAATCAAATCATTGATTGAAATCAATCAAGATAAATCAAACGGAATACCCAGTAGACAGCAAAAATTATGGGTCGATTCCAACCACATGTTAACGATGCTTGTCAATAGATTGATTGAACAACACATGACTACTATCAAGGACAATTACGAATTGTGGGAACTATTATTGGCATCTATCAGCATTTGTTTTGAGGAGGCACAATGGGATGAAATCAATGAATCGATTAATATAGACCAGTACTACAAGTTGAGTGGCAAGATTCTCCCAGCCATGTTATCAATTGCTAATGACAAGCGAATCTACGAACTAATCGAGGGCTTCGTGAAAAAGATTTATGACACTTCGTATTTATACAAGTTCAGTGACAATGAACAGGATATGATAAGCGGGCAACATACCGCTGATGACATCAAGCATAGTTTGATAAATTATGACTTTGATCTGTCCTTCGGTAGTGCTGTGGTATTGGTAAGTTTTGAGAATAGAGACACTAGGGTCACTTGTTTGAAAGAATTGATAAGATTTGCTGATTCTAGTGATGATAGATTAGTTAAAATTTCTTTGCCCTACTTTATAATTAGAAGTGCCTACACGATCCGAAGATTTATTGCCGACGCCAAACTCAATTATCGTGCTCCTTTACCAAGAATTCAGGAAGAAGAAGTAAAGATTATCGTTCTGGCAATCAGCAACATGAAAGAGAACAATAAACAGACAGTCAAACTGGTCGATGAATTAAGTACCCTCATGATCAAAATGATCCCGTACGATGACAAGATCGATACAATGGATTCATTAATTCAAAAGGCTATATATTAATGATCTTCGGTCATCTACGACTAAAAACCCAATTCTATATACCAAATTACATAATCATGATTTAAGTCAAATGTAGTAATATTCGTGTCAGATCCGAATCCGAGATCCGACCAAGGCGCGTCTCTCTGCGTCAAGATCTAAGAACTATCTATCCGACCTTAATTACTAATCCGACCTAAACCTAAACACCTCACTGTGTGGGTGTTATTACTCCTGTAGAATTAATCTACCGAATAGAGTCTTCGTATGCTCATGAGACTTGACTAGAAGGCAGAAGAAAGTGTTCAAGTTTGTGGTCAATTCGATTCAGTATCATCCAAATATGAAAATTTTTTTGCTTGTCCAACACTTTTTTTTCACCTTTTTTTGACCTTTTTTCCACTTCTTTTTTAACCTTCTTCCATCCGCCTCTGTTTACCTTTTTGGGTTCGAGTTCCGAGGGTGATGTTTTGAAATTTTCTTGTTTCGTTACGAGGCTGCCTCCTTGGCCCATGACCCTGTCTAACATTTCTACACATGCACTGGCTGGAGGCGTAGTAGAAAGGGGGGGTTCGACATAGGCTACACCCTGATTCTAAAATTCCCGCTCCGTGGTAACTCCCCAGGTGGTCGGAAATTCACAATTTGTCTGATTCATATCTGTGATACACCGGAATTCGATCGAATTTCACATACCGAAATCATTCTTCGACCACAATAATTATTATTTCATCTACTAAGATGTCGTAAACTGTTGTAGATACAAAGAAAAAAAATTCCTAGTTGATCTTTCGCTTTTGTCTTTACAAACCATTTTTTTTTTTTACTCTTCTTTCTGATTTAATGGTACTTTAATAATTACATCAATAGTCATTGTCGTCATCCCATTCACATTCGTTATATCCTTTTATTTTCTTTTTTGTTTAATTTCCCGTTACTTCATTTCCTTATTTATTTAAATCATGTCATTCAGAAACAGCGCCAACTCTAACAAGTACCAGGAGCTTGATCTTGAATCAGGAGACATAACAAGAAAGAAATCACTTGTGAGACCTGAAAGATCCCGAATTGATCCCGATCATGCAAATTACCATTATACCCAGGTGGCCAACCAACAATCGGACCATCTTAAAATACAACCCTCCACTACGGGTTTGAATCCTCATATGTCCCAACCTAACGACGGTAATAACTACCGTAAGTCTTTCGAATCAGCGCGTTCGCATATGTCCAAGTACAATGTTAATAATGATGTTGAAGAAGGCATCCCTTTAATGAACATGGAGGACAATTCCCCTGTGAAACCAAAACCTGTGGAAGTGGGAAGAACCGTCTACGGTTTGAATGATGAAATTGAATACTCTCCCATAAAAAAGAACGTGATAAAAAACTCATCTGAGAAAGCAAACCCAGTCAGAAGCTCAAAGAAACAGGATATTTACTTTTGGAAGCTTTATTGTTATGTTATCACATTTTGGGCCCCAGCCCCATTACTTAAACTATTTGGTTTGACTACCAAAGAACGCCAATTCGCCTGGAGAGAAAAAATGGGGTTGATTTCATGTATCTTATATCTTGGTGCCTTGATTGGCTACTTAACTTTTGGATTCACCAAAACCGTCTGCTCAGGCTCCCGAATGAGAACAAGAATCAATGAAGTCAACACAGGATACTTGATCATCAATGGAAGATCATTTGACTTGACCTCTTCCAAGCACCCCAAAGCTGCGGGTATCTCTTCGGGAGCAAATATCTTATATCCTCCTATCAACGCTGGTGGTAAAGATGCTTCTTTCCTTTTCCAAAATGTCAATGGTAACTGTAAGAATTTAATTACTGCAAGAGACAATAATACAATTCCAACTAATTCAAAAAAAGATTTGGCTTGGTACATGCCTTGTCGTGTCTTTAACCAAGATGGTTCTTCTCTGCCAAACAACAGTAAAGCCTATTACGATGGGTGGGCATGTCATACCTCTGCAATCTCCAGAAAAGCCTACTATAGCTTAAAGGCTACAGGAGATGTTTACTTTACCTGGGATGATATCAAAAATTCTTCGAGAAATTTGGTGGTTTATTCTGGTAATGTCTTGGATTTGAACTTGATCAACTGGATCCAAACTACCGACTTGGAGTATCCTGAATTATTCGATAAATTACGTGATGATGATACTTATAAAGGCCATGATATATCTTTGGTTTTAACAAACCCTAGCGAAAGACAAATTGCAAGGTGTTTAACCGAGATCATCAAGGTAGGTTCCATTGATTCAGAAACTATCGGATGTATTGCTTCAAAGATTGTTTTGATTGTTTCCTTGGTGTTTATTTTATCGGTGATTGTAGCCAAATTCTTAATGGCTTGTTATTTCCATTGGTGGATAGCCAGAAAACAGGGGGCCACTGAACTTGATAATAAACTGATGTTTGAACGTGAAAAGGAAATGGAGGACTGGTCTGATAATTCGAAAATAACTGGTATCAAAACTGTACCAGAGAAAGCCAGGGCTAACTATAAGTCCAATAAAGCTAACAGAAGAAGTGTGTTTCAAAAGGTCAATCAAGCAAACTTAGCTTTAGTGCCAACTCATGATTTGTCTCAGTATTATAATGACGCCACTCAGTTATCTCAGAACTTCAAGTACACCACTATGTCCACACAGGCTGCCAGAATGTCCAAGAATTCCAGTCAAACGAGAAAAGCAAATAGAACTAATGTGAGACAGTCGACATTATACTTGACCGATCAAAATCATTCAGTGGAATTATTGAATTCTAATAGAAACTCGATGATGAACCCATTCGATCAAATTGATGATATCACTCAAATTGGGTACCAAAACCCAAATAATGGTTTAAGTTCAGATATCATTCACCCAGATGTGGTACCACAACCTCCTGTAGAATATCAACCATTCGGATACCCATTAGCGCATCTTATGACTTTGGTCACTTGTTATTCTGAAGATGAAGAAGGTTTGAGATTGACTATGGATTCTATCGCCACCACTGACTACCCAAATTCTCATAAGCTTATTTTAGTTATTTGTGATGGGTTGATTAAGGGCTCAGGTAATGATTTAACGACTCCGGAGATTGCCTTAAGTATGATGACTGATTTTACTATCCCACCAGAAGAAGTCCAACCATATTCTTATGTGGCTGTAGCTCAAGGTAGTAAACGTCATAACATGGCCAAAGTGTATGCTGGTTTCTATAAATATAACGATGAAACTATTCCTCCTGAGAAACAGCAGAGAGTTCCAGTTGTTACTGTGGTTAAATGTGGAACGCCTGAAGAAGCTTCTACTGCTAAACCTGGAAATAGAGGTAAGCGTGATTCTCAAATTATCTTAATGTCTTTCTTGCAAAAAGTGATGTTTGACGATAGAATGACATCTTTGGAATTCGAATTGTTGAATAGCATCTGGCGTGTTACTGGATTAATGACTGAGTTTTATGAAGTTGTTCTAATGGTGGACGCTGATACCAAACTTTATCCTGACAGTACGACTCATATGATTGCAGAGATGGTCAAGGACCCCTCGATTATGGGATTGTGCGGTGAAACAAAGATTTCCAACAAAGCAGCCTCGTGGGTTACTGCTATTCAAGTTTTTGAATACTATATCTCTCATCATCAAGCTAAAGCATTCGAATCTGTGTTCGGGGGTGTTACTTGTTTACCAGGTTGTTTTTGTATGTATCGTATTAAGGCCCCTAAGGGTTCCAATGGATACTGGGTCCCAATTTTGGCTAATCCTGATATTGTGGAGAGATACTCCGATAATGCCGTTGATACTTTGCATAGAAAAAATTTGTTATTATTAGGAGAAGATCGTTATCTTACATCATTGATGTTGAGAACTTTCCCTAAGAGAAAGCAAATTTTCGTTCCTAAAGCTTGTTGTAAAACCATTGTGCCGGATACATTCAGTGTTTTATTATCACAACGTCGTCGTTGGATCAATTCCACGGTGCATAACTTGATGGAATTGTTGTTAGTCAATGATTTATGTGGTACCTTCTGTTTTTCGATGCAATTTGTTATTTTCATTGAGTTAATTGGTACTATGGTTTTACCAGCCGCTATTGCATTCACCATTTATGTTATTATCATATCCATTTTTACTAAACCCACCCCAATATTGACGTTGGTGCTTTTGGCCATTATTTTTGGTTTGCCAGGGGCCATGATCGTGGTCACGGTATCTTCCGTTAAATACGTCATGTATTTTTTCATTTATATTATGGCATTACCCATTTGGAATTTCGTGTTACCATCTTATGCTTATTGGAAGTTCGATGATTTTAGTTGGGGAGAAACAAGAACAGTGGCTGGAGATATCAAGGGAGATGGACATGATAGTGAAGGTATTTTTGATTCCAGTCACATTGTTATGAAAAGATGGAGAGAGTTTGAAAGAGACCGTAAAAATAATGAATCGTCATTGACTTTGCCTATCGCAGCTTGGGATCCTTCTAATACAGAAAAAAACATCGATGATACTACATATTCTGAAGGATCTTCTGGATCATTATAAGTCGCGGCTGCAACAAAAAATCAAAAATAGCAATTTCAAAAATAGTAACATCAAAAATAGAACATCGAAAAGGGAAAGTCGAAAGAGGGAAAATCGAAAAGGGAAAGTCGAATACGGAAGGTCAAAAATAGTACTGTTGAAAATGCTTGTGATTCCATTTATAGTTCAGGGGTCTTTTTTAACATCTACAACCGCAATATAGTATGTTTTTATTTATCTATTTACACATTATCAATGCAACTAAAAACTTGTCAGCTAAATTTCATGCACAACGGTGAGCATTGTATTTCAACTCATCCTACTAAACAAGATCGTAACTATACCTCTATACATTGGTAAGTAGTAGGTGAAGGTTTAACTCAAGATGAAAAAATAGCTTTAAGCTGCGCTCGTATGCATGCTTTACATTAGCTGTGTATGTCAGGCGCACAGTTCTGACTTGTAATAATCAGCTAGCGAAAGAATTACGAGGATCACAAGGCTGGCAATTGATTTCTGTCGACCTGAACATTTGAAGATCTGGCATTTGTATGTGCAGAAGAGATCATGAGGTTCCTACCGGCGTTTAGTTGAAGTGAATATGGTCAATTATATTGGAAAGGGAATTATTAGGAGTGTGAAGCATTTCATCACTTTGAGATATGCCTCCGTGGGCAACATAGTGTTCTTTGAATTTTTTCAATCTCCATGATACAGAGACCTTCTTAATGGAAGGTTTGAAAGCTGATCCTGGGGTAGTTAAAGCGAAAAGCATGGGAAAAAAAAAAGAACTCTAAGATAACTAACTACTTGGAGAGCAAATGCAGGGCAGGGCTTTAACTATAATATATATAAATGGAAAACCTTATTGTCAGGGGGGATTCAGTAACTCGGAAAATATCTATGAGGCTACTGCCTACTGAAATCAGAGTTACTGAAATCAGAGTTACTGAAATCAGAGTTGTGGCAATTCTTCAAACTCCTGCCGTAGCAATATTTTTGATCATTAGTGAATTCTTAAATGTATGGTGTACTAAATTCGGGAATTGATTTTACAATTCTCGCTTGTGCTGTAAAGTGCTTCTGTCTATTATCCCTGGATGCACGTTGATGTATATTTCTGCGCAGAATAAAAGCTTATCCAGCAGAGAATAAATTCGAATCAAGGAAACTTAATAAGCCCAAATCAAATTTCTTCCCAATATGGAAATAAGAAAGATTCACTGCTGATGATTGGCATCGATTTCCGTTCAATTAAAGTTTTGACTTTCGGAAACACTGAGTTGGCAGGAATGCATTGATGCACCTCAAAGCTAATTTCCCAGCGTAATTTCCCAGCGTAAAGCTCCGCTCCTAGAACTCCAATGAGCATTCAACTAATTTTGTCAACCTCGTTCGTTATTGTAGATACTTGATATTTTGGTGCGAGTGCTGACATTTTCATAGACAGTTGCTATTCCAGTCCAAAATAACCGACACCTTCGTAAAACTACTTCGCCTAATTAAAATTGCCGAGAGAATGTAATTTATTTTTGAGTCGATTTTTCACTTCGTGTCTTCATTTCAGAATGTAATTCAGATTACGCAGATGTCTACGCTCTATGCAGAGGTCCACACATTTTTGCCGCCTTGAAGTAATTAAACTCGTTGTTGCCTCGACAAAACCCTGGTCAGGTGAAGGAGGTAAGTAGGTCTATGGTCAAAGATTGTCAGCATGGTCCCTCCTCAGAATTAAAAACATTTTCTAGCCTTACAGTAGTGACAAAAAATAATCCAAATGGGGACAAAAATATTTCGCATCACTGACGTAATTATAATTTTTTCTGTTCTGTTTAAAAATAATTAAAGGTGCTAAAAAGCAGTATGTAAAGTTACAAAACTATAGTATAACCGAAATAGTACCTTGATAGGTTGAATGGAAGTCATAAGAGAAAGGCATTGAAATTTTAATGGAGACGAATCATAAGATCAATAAGAAGGTCGTTAAAAACCGTAGTTAACTTTGGTGGCTTTCTTTAAAGAGCTTGATGGTGTATGGGGTATATTTTTAATTATTTCTCTTTTCTTTGGTCGTTAACTGAAAACCAGTGACTGATTGAATTTTGACGGTGATTAGTAGTTTCTTCTTTTTTTCGCAGCATTCAAAGCAGCCTCAGCTTTAGAAGCAGCGGCGTAAAGAGAAGCATCAGAAGCATCAGTAGTCTGGGTGGTGAGAGTAGTAATACCAGCCAAGAGAGAATAATCCAAATCATCAGTTTCGTCAGCATCATCGGTGGCTTTAGTAGTGGTAGCTGTAGTACCACCACCATTCAAAGCAGCTTCAGCTTTAGAGGCAGCAGCGTAGAGAGAAGCATCAGCAGCATCGGTGGTCGTGGCGATATTGTAAAGAGAAGATGGAATAATGTAGACACTTCCAGAGTAAGCAGCCACACTGGCGGTAGAAGAAGAACTGTTTGAGAAAGCATTGTCAATATCAGAAGCAGAGATAGTACCGTTGTTGATCAATGCAGACAAGACTGAAGCAAGAGTGGCACCATAAGTACCACCATTTTCTTCAATGTAGTCAAGACCAGATTGTAATACTCCAGAACTCTTAGCCCACTTGACAACATCTTCAACTGCAACAACACCGTACTTCAAAACCGAAGTCATGAAAGAAACTACCTTATCTGGGTCAGACATGATCTTGTCGAGTAAAGTAGAGAGAACACCGGAGTCTTTGATTTCGGAGACAATGGAAGAAATGGTAGAGGAAACATCTCTCTTATCCAAGAATTCAGCTTCAAGGTCCTGTGACAAGACATTACGTTTAGCGGCAGCAGTAGTGGTAGCAGTGGCAGTTGTGGTAGTAGCAGTCGTAGCAGCTGCGGAGGTGGTACCAGATGAACCACCGAAGGCACTTGCAATGAGGTTGGCAGCACTGCTGAAAATAGATTTAGCCACGTTCAATAAAGCACTCTTCAAGTCATCATCGTTGGCAATGTCATTGAAGACGGTAGAAAGTAAACCAGAGTTCCAGATGGCTTTGATCAAGCCTGGGCCGTAAGTGATAGCACCTTGAATGGCAGCTTTGACAATGGTGCTGATTTCTGATTTCAAATCGGAATCATTGGAGATAACATTCCATACGTCACTGGCGATACCAGAGTTTTCTAATGCGGTAATCAACTGAGAAACTGCACTATCATCTCTAGCAGAGAGGATAGCGAGTTCAGCTGGATCTTCAGTGAAGGTTCTTTTATGTTTGATTTGTTTGATTTCTTCGAGAATAGATAAAGCTTGGGCAACATCTTCTCTTCTTACCATAGAATTTTCAAAAGCAAGGTTTGCTGGAGCAGCCAGAACAAAAGCTGAGGAAACTAAGATAGCTAAAAGGGTAGCCTGAGAGAATTTCATGATTTATGTTGATACGAAGAAAGCAAATATAATAGAAAAGAAAGTAAAGGTTATTATTTGGTAATCTCCGCCAAAACTCAAAACGATTGTGTTTCTATGATCTGTCCAAAACAAAACAGACCGATCAATATTTCGGCGGGTACCTGAAGATATTTATACAAACTTTATCAGAAATCTGATTGAAGAATTCTCGAACAATGTACCGGTGACAAACTCCTGATATTTTTTCCAAAATTACTATAATCGTTAAGATTGTTTTGACATTATGGAAAAGTTTGAAATCTCCACACATTTTATGGAGGCTGCAAACTGACGCTATTACCGCATTAGGAAAAGAACCAAGAACAACATCATTGCACGACTTGTGTCCCAAATTACTTTTCCTAATTAGGAAATTCAGGACGTGCTCACATACAGGTCGAGGCTGATTTTACATACAGGACAGGTGCTGTTGCTAGATGTACAGAAATGTACTCCTTTGAGAGTTTCACCAGTTGCCAACCTTTTGGTGGCTTTAGCGTGCAAAGTTTCCTTATCTAGTAAAGTATTGGGGAGTTTATCGTGCAACCATTCTTAAAGGCACTAAAGCCTTCTTTTAATGGGGAATGGTTTTGAAAGGGTGACAATAAGGACATGGTAGTCTAGCATTGTAGGCCAACGGGATATCTGCTTTCGGTAAGTATTTCATTAGAATCCCCCAAATGCCGGCAGTATGGTCTTGCTTTCCAGATTAGGTCGTCAGAGGCCGTAGAAGGATCTGTGACAAACCATAGGTCCAGATCTACAATCTATCTTTTCGATCACAGCTTCGTTCACATGTCATAATCTAGGAAGAGGAGTAGATGGTGCGATATCCATCAAGAGGAGTAAAGCATGCGACTTTGACTTCTTTCTATATAAACCCTCATGCCCCAAGCCATCATATCTCAAGCCCTTATAACCTCCAAGCCCTTATAACCTCCAAGCCTTGTTTCGACAGGTTTTGTCTCTACTGCTTCTTACCCGTACAACCGAAAGGTTTCCAGATATAAACCCGTACAGCCGGAAGCTCTTTACCGTCACAGCTATAAATCCGTACATCTACCATCGCGTCACATATTTAACCCCGTACATCTGGTAAGTTTTTCAGCCAATGTCATACGCCAGAATATATCTGGTAGTGACCACTACCTTATTGTATGGTACGATGTGCCGAGCACAATCTACACCTGCACAGCACATCTGGCTCGGGATAATTCCTATCTGATGGTTTTGTGGTTGGTCAGCTGACATCCACCAATTTCCTGACTCTGAATTGGTCCAGCTGGCACGTTAGCCCCCTACACCTTTCAGAAGCACGTTTACTTCACTTTATATACTCTGGGCTTCATTGCAGACCCGCACTCTTGGCCGCAACCAGAACCAATCACAAGTGCTCGCTTCATGTGATGGTAACTCTCATCAGCTTTGACAGCTTTTTTCACTAGTTGATTTTTCACAATTTTTTTGTTTCTTTTTTTTTCCTCTTCCTTTTACACCTGCATTCGGGTATCGTGTTTTCTTTTTAAGGGCCTTTTTCTTCTTCCTCTTCTTCTTCTTTTTTCTCGTTAGTAAGAATTCGTAAAGCTTCGAAATCATGTCTGTTGTCGAAGCCTCCTCCACTTCTGTTGGCAGTGGTGATTTCACTCCATCTACCATCAAAAGAGGTAACATCTCCAGTATCAATACCTCATCGACTAAAAAAGTAGGCACTAATTTGGTCACCACCGATACCAACGGTAAGAAATTCAATGTCCCTGATTATACTATCAAAGACATTCTCTCTGCTATTCCTAAACATTGTTATGAACGTTCGTTAGTCAGATCGCTCGGATATGTCGCCAGAGATATCACCATGATGGTGATTATTGGCTACACTGGCCACCAATTGATTCCAAAAGTGATGTTGAACGATCACGAAACGTTGTCCTACTACATCAGAGGGACATTGTGGTGTTTCCACTCTTATCTTCTTGGGTTATTTGGCTTTGGTTTGTGGATCTTGGCCCATGAATGTGGCCATGGTGCTTTCTCCGATTACCAAAGCGTCAATGATGTCGTTGGTTGGATCTTACATTCTTATCTCGTTGTTCCTTACTTCTCTTGGAAATTTTCCCACTCCAAGCATCATAAAGCTACTGGTCATCTTACTAAAGATATGGTGTTTATTCCTTACACCAAAGAAGAGTATGTGGAATTGAGCAAAGTTGAAAAGATCTCTGAAGTTATGGAAGAATCCCCAATTTACACCTTCTTGGTACTTCTTTTCCAACAGTTGGGTGGTTTACAATTCTACTTGTTATCAAATGCTACGGGACAACCATATGAAGGTTACTCCATGTTGGGTAAATCCCATTACGCTCCTGCTTCTCCAGTTTTTGACAAACATCAATACTGGTATATTGTATTGTCAGATATTGGAATTCTTACCACTTTTACTGTGGTTTACCAATGGTACAAGAACTTTGGTGCTTTCAACATGTTTGTTGATTGGTTCATGCCTTGGTGTTGGGTTAATCACTGGTTAGTGTTTGTTACTTTCTTGCAACACACTGATCCAACCATGCCTCATTACAGGGATTCTGAATGGACTTTTGCTCGTGGTGCTGCTGCTACTATTGACCGTGATTTTGGATTCATCGGTCAACATATTTTCCACGACATCATTGAAACTCATGTGTTACACCATTATGTTTCTAGAATTCCTTTCTACAATGCCAGAGAGGCTACCGAAGCCATTAAAAAAGTAATGGGAACGCACTATAGATACGAGGGTGAATCCATGTGGAAGTCGTTATGGAAAGTCATGAGAAAATGTCAGTATGTGGACGATGAAGAAGTTGATGGGGTCATGATGTTTAGAAACGTCAATGGTATAGGTCCAGTCAAGCCAAAAGATTAGGTTTGAAATGAAGCAACGGCCTAGAATACGGACACACTACAAGTTATTTGCTACAAGTTATTTATTATACAAGGTCATAAAAGTTAAAGTATAGAAAGAATAGAATATATATTATAGATCTATGGATTATCTCGAATGTATGTTCATTCTTAGAACAATTGGTAATACAGTATATATTTCGCTGTAAGGCACTTGAAGTTAAGATTATTTATCAAGCTAATACTGCGAAATTTTCATTTTTTCACTTTTTTTAGGAATTCTTCCATATTCCAGACATAATTCCACCTTTCAATCCAAAATATTCCGTACTTCGTCGTAAATTTACATTTTCTATAATCCGCTTCTCCCGGTCAAATCTCATATTCTTCAACCCCATATCCTCTCCATTCTTAGCAGTAATGGTGATTGCAAATTAGCCCACTGGCGGATTCGCAACTTTGGTGCAGGAGTGAATTTTTTTTTTCAGCTTCGAGCTTTAGGAATTTTCACTCTTCTAGCAGTGACCTTTTCAGCTTTGCAATAACAGAATGTCGAAGTTCATTCGTGTATGTACCCAGCTCTCCAATACTAGCATGAAGCTTAGGCTTGGAAGCTTAGTTGCTCCATCGTTAGCTGGATCTAGAGCGTTTCATCAATCAAGAAGAGCTTTGAATGATGAGATCAAGATCGATATCAAGGAAGTTCCAAAAACCTATGAAGAAGAAAAAGTGTTAATTGACAAAATCAACGACTCTTTGAGCGAAAAAGATGTTGAGAACTGTGCTCGACTCAGAAATATTGGGATCTCTGCTCATATCGACTCTGGGAAAACTACCTTCACTGAACGTGTGTTGTACTACACAGGTAGAATTAAAGCGATTCACGAAGTTAGAGGCCGTGATAATGTTGGGGCCAAAATGGATCATATGGACTTGGAAAGAGAAAAAGGTATTACCATTCAATCTGCTGCTACTTACTGTTCCTGGGAAAAAGATGCTAAAAACTTCCATTTCAATTTGATTGATACCCCTGGGCATATTGATTTCACTATTGAAGTTGAAAGAGCTTTGAGAGTTTTGGATGGGGCTGTTTTGGTGGTTTGTGCTGTTTCTGGAGTGCAATCCCAAACCGTTACTGTTGATCGTCAAATGCGTCGTTATAATGTTCCTAGAGTTACCTTCATCAATAAAATGGATAGAATGGGAGCTAATCCATTCAAAGCCATCGAGCAAATCAACCAAAAATTGAAAACTCCTGCTGCCGCCATTCAGGTTCCAATTGGTGCCGAAAGTGAATTGAAAGGGGTTGTCAATATCATTGACAGAGTTGCATTGTACAATGAGGGTGCCCAAGGTGAAGAGATTAGAAGCGATGCTGTTCCTGAAGATCTCGTTGGTCTTGTTGAAGAAAAAAGAGCATTATTGATCGAAACTTTAGCCGATGTTGATGAAGAAATGGCAGATATTTATTTAGAAGGTGAAGAACCGACCGTTGAACAGATCAAAGGTGCCATTAGAAGAGCTACCATTGCCAGAAAATTCACTCCGGTATTGATGGGTTCTGCGTTGGCCAACACTGGGGTTCAACACGTTTTGGATTCCGTAGTTGACTACTTACCTCAACCTAACGAGATCTTGAACACCGGTTTAGAATTAGTCAAAAATGACGAAGTTCCAGTTACTTTACTTCCTTCTAGTACTGCACCTTTCGTTGGTTTAGCCTTCAAATTGGAAGAAGGGAAATATGGTCAATTAACTTATATTAGAGTCTACCAGGGTAAATTGAGAAAAGGTACCTACATCAACCATCTTAAGTCTGGTAAGAAAGTTAAGGTTGCACGGTTGGTGAGAATGCACTCTAATGATATGGAAGATGTTGACGAAGTTGGTGCTGGAGAAATATGTGCTACTTTCGGAATTGATTGTGCCTCTGGAGACACTTTCATTGGCCAAAACTGTGATCGTGAAATCACCATGAGCTCTATGTTCGTGCCAGAAGCAGTTATTTCATTGTCGATCCATCCGAAGTCGAAAGATAACGGTGCTTTCTCTAAAGCCATGAATAGATTCCAAAAAGAAGATCCAACCTTCAGAGTGAAGTATGATCCCGAATCCAAAGAAACTGTTATCTCTGGTATGGGTGAATTACATTTGGAAATATATGTAGAAAGAATGAAACGAGAGTACGGAGTTGATTGTGTTACTGGCAAACCACAAGTTTCTTACCGTGAATCGATTACTGCTCCAACAACTTTCGACTATACCCACAAGAAACAATCTGGTGGTTCTGGTCAATATGGTAGAGTTATGGGAGAAATGACTCCATTAGTTGGGGAAAACAAGTTCACGGAACACATTGTTGGTGGAAAGATCCCTGAAAAATTCTTATTTGCATGTTCTAAAGGATTCGATGATTCTTTAGAAAAAGGTCCATTAATTGGCCATCGTGTCTTAGGGGTACATATGCATATCAATGATGGTCAAACACATATTGTTGATTCCTCGGAATTGTCTTTCAGAACTGCTGCTAAGGGAGCTTTCAAACAAGCATTCTTGAACGCTAAACCAGTGATTTTGGAACCAATCATGTCGGTAGAAGTGAGTGCACCTAATGAATTCCAAGGTGCAGTAGTTGGACTAGTTAACAAACTAGGAGGTATGATCTTGGAAACTGTCAACGGACATGATGAATTTACCGTTACCGCAGAATGTTCATTAAACTCAATGTTTGGATTCTCTACATCGTTAAGAGCTTCTACTCAAGGTAAAGGTGAGTTTTCATTAGAGTTCTTGAAATACTCCCCAACTGCACCTCAATTACAACGTGAGCTCATAGCAGAGTACGAAAAAGAACAAGCTAAAAAGAAGTAAATAGTTAACAAATCATGTATATAGATACTAGAAATTAAATGAACTCAACTCAAGTAGATAACTACATATAGGTGAAAACTTTGACATCGACTACAACTGGGTAAATGTTTTTTATAGTATTGATATTTATGGGAGGGGGGAAGAGGTCAGATGTATATGATTATGAGATGACATTAAAGAACCTGAATCTTAAATAAATCTTCTTCTGATTTTTTTTGGATGATTAATTAGCTAAAGATACACTAGGATTAGATAAGATTGTTTTGACATGCTTTGATTTAAGCTTTAGCGACAGCTCTCTTGACGGCAAATCTTCTTTGTTTCTTTAAGACTAAGACTTGGAATCTTTCGAAATCAGTCAATTCAGCTCTTCTTTGTTTAGAAGCTAACTTCTTAGCCCAAGTGGTCTTACCCCATTTAGCATCAACTTCAGCAGAGACCCATTTCTTGTTGACGGTGGCGGTTCTGGAACCTCTTGGTAAGTTGGCAATAACGATAGGAGTTAACACAACTTTACCTAAAGAGATGGCTTGTCTTTGGATTTTTGGACCATCGATTAAAACCTAAATTGTTAGTATATGATATCAAAGTGTTTGGGATAAACAACAGGAATCAAGACATCACTTCCATAGACGGTCTACAATCTCATATTATCATTTCTATTCTTTCTCTTTGTCTCTTTGTCTTCATCTGTTGGATTTTTGGTCGACGGGAATACATACTCTTTTTTGATCAATAATTTCAACAACGGTGGCTAAATCTTTGTTGTCAATCAAGACAACACGACCTAATTCAACTAATCTCCAGTTAGCAGCTTTAACAGTAGTGTTCGAGGACATATTTGGTTATTATAATCTATATTGACTAACTGTAATAAAAGACTGAAGTTTTACTTTTTTTTCTAATGATAGTAAACTGCAGCATAATCGAGTTTGTTAGCTGAAAATTTTCATTTTGTGAGCATTAATGAAAATGACTTTCAGTGCGCATATATCACGTGATACGATGATCTCACCGGGGCGAGAGCCCTAGGTTTTATAAAATAAATTTCAGAGACAAACCTGTTTCTATACTTATCTACAACCAGTCTTTATATTGCTTGTGAATGGCCCACAATACGGTATGTACAATGATGATTTAATTTGCGTTCTAGAGTCCGACTACCGAAACACGCCTAGTTTCTTTATGGTATAGGATAGCATGCGACCAATTACTTACTGAAGTATACTAACATTTCTCTGGATCCTATGTTTATGTCAATTGTAGAAACATCATGTAGTCAACTCTTTGTAATTACCATATCACCACATCCTATGGTATCGTCATCGACTCTGCACGTATCGTATCATCTCTTCTCTCTGTAGTTGGGCGCTCAATTATGGTGTCTTTTTTTATTCGCACATTGCGTGTATTTGATACGTGCTCTTTAGGCTTATGTTCAAACAACCCTTCACAGCCACCATACATAAAGTTCCTCGGTTGTTAAAGATGTCGTTAAGCACAGGCTCTAAGAAGGTTCAACAACCGGCTTGGATCAAACCAACTCCAAAGAGTGAACAGCCTGTTTTGAAGATCTATAATTCATTGACCAGAACCAAAGATGAATTTATTCCATTGGTCCCCAATCACATTAGTTGGTACTGCTGTGGACCGACTGTTTATGACCATTCTCATATGGGTCACGCCAGAAACTACGTATCCACTGATATCTGCAGAAGAATCTTACAGGACTACTTTGGATATAATATCAATTTCGTGCAAAACGTAACTGATATCGATGATAAGATCATTATTGCCGCCCGTCAACAATATTTATTTGAAGAAAAATTGGTGAAAGTCTATAAAAATGTTGATACCGAGTTAATTGATGGATCGAAACAATATTTGTCCGCCTATGTCTCGAAGAATCTCAACCAATTTACTGGTGACGTAGAAACTGAATTCATTTCGTGGTCCAATTCCGTTAATGTCGAAGATGTCGCCAAATCTGTACCAAAATTCCCCATGTATATAAAAGCTGCCAAATTAGCCCATCAAACAATCTATTCGACCAAACAATTACCAATTGGTGAATTCTTAGACAGCATCAAAGATGTGGCTACACCTCAATTGGATAAACAATTTGGTGATACCGTCAACGATCCTTCTATTTTCAGAAAACTTCCTGCTTATTGGGAAAACAAGTTCAATGAAGATATGGCCAAGTTGAATGTGTTACCTTCTTCCATCACCACTAGAGTTTCAGAATACATTCCTGATATTATCGAATTTGTCGATAAAATCATTGGGAACGGATTTGCCTATGCCACCAATGATGGCTCGGTGTATTTTGATACCGCCAAGTTTGAAAACGATCCGAACCATGATTACGCCAAACTACAACCATGGAACAAAGGTTCTTTGGAATTAATCAACGATGGTGAAGGTTCATTATCTACTGGTCAATCAGGTAAGAAAAACCCTGCTGACTTTGCCTTATGGAAGGCTTCAAAACCAGGTGAACCTTCTTGGCCATCAAAATGGGGTGAAGGTAGACCAGGATGGCATATTGAATGTTCAGTCATGGCTTCTGATATAACTGGAGAAACCATGGATATCCATTCTGGAGGTATTGACTTATGTTTCCCTCATCATGATAATGAATTAGCTCAATCAGAAGCTTGTTTTGATAACAAACAATGGGTGAACTACTTCATGCATAACGGGCATTTACACATTCAAGGTCAAAAAATGTCGAAATCTTTGAAAAACTTCATCACCATTGAAGATGCCTTGAGAGATTTTACAAGTAGACAATTGAGATTGGTATTTGCATTGAGTTACTGGGAAAGACCTATTGATTTCAAAGATACTTTAATCTCAGAAGTGAAATCTTATGAATCAACTCTTTCCAAATACTTCACGGTGGTTCGTGCTTTGAATAATGATTATAACCATAAAGTTGGCCAAGAGAACCAACATATTTCTAAGAAGTTGTCTGATGCTGAAAAGCAATTATACAAAGATTTACAAAAAGCTCAAATTGACACACATGCTGCCTTCTGTGATAACTTGTCGAGTCCTCAAGCATTAAAAATCATTCAAGATCTCGTATCGAAATCTAATAGTTACATCCAATTTTGTTCGAATGGAGAAGGCGAATTGAAAATCGAACCATTATTACAAACCACCACCTGGATAGTTAAAATCTTGGACATTTTGGGATTTCAAGCTAGACCAGATAAGTTAGGATGGACCGACGCTAGTGAAGGGGAGTCCTCTGCTGCCTCCAAAGAAGAGGTTGCCTTACCTTATGTAAAAGCATTATCTGAGTTCCGTGACTCGGTGCGTAACTTATCCATCAACAAAGCAGATTACTCTGAGATATTGAAGGTTTCTGACGCTCTTAGAGCTAACTTGATCAATTTAGGGGTTTCTCTCGATGATAGACCCAACGGAAGTGCGCTTGTGAAATTCTTAAATGTTCAGGAACAAGAACAATTATTGGCTCAACAAAAGGCCAAAGAGCAAGCCATTTTGGAAAAACAAAAGAAGAAACAAGAGCAGGCTGCAGCAAATGCTAAGAAAGAAGAAGAAAGATTGCAAAAAATGAAAATCAAACCTGGAGAATTATTCAAAGATACTTCATTGTATTCAGAATGGGATGAAGAAGGTATCCCCACCAAGAATGCCAATGGGGAGGATGTTACTAAAAGTATGAAGAAGAAGTTGCTCAAACAATTCCAGCAACATCAAAAACTTTACCAAGAATACCTACAGGCACAGTAAGCGCATCATTAGTCTTTAGTAAATAGTTAGTATAATATTATAGAGAATTCTCATTAATTATTCCCGTAGTGTACGACATTTTTCATAGTGACACCCCGCGACTTTTTTTCGCTTAGGCTGTCAACACCACGTCACCTATTCTCTTAGCTTTAAACTAGTAATGTTCAATTTGGTGACCAGATTCCAGGCAATTGCCAACCAAGCGTTGACCTCGAGCATTATACTATCAGTTTTGGTAGTAATTACTAGTTTAATTCAATTGTACTCCAGTAATGTGTGGCACTTAAATTCCACCTCGATCTCGAGCATAAAGCCCACTGTTCTGTTGAAACACTCCTATAATTATGGGTCAGTTAATAGAAAGCCGAAGGAGAACTCCAAAATTCAATTTGATTTAGAAACCGACTTAACCCCATTGTTCAATTGGAATACCAAGCAAGTTTTCGTTTATTTGACCGCCGAGTATTCAGGTAAAAGCGAAGGTTCTTCTAATAAAGTGACCTACTGGGATAAGATAATAACAGACAAGAAAGATGCTGTCTTACTGCTCAAAAACCAGAGGGCCAAGTACTCGGTATGGGATGTGGAAAAATCATTTAGAGGTAGAGAAGCTACGGTTAGACTAGGCTGGAACATTCAGCCTCATATTGGGCCGTTAGTATCGGGAGAAACTGGTATTTCAACCTTCACGTTTGCCGAACTTGAGTCTAAGAAGAAAGAATCTACAGCTAATTAGTCTAATGAATATATATATAAATAAATATAATATTGCAGATTTATGTACAAGTGAATAATGCAAAATTTCTTGACGTAAACGTCAAAAGGGGGTTGATCGGTGATCATACGCTAGTGGTAGCTTCTTCTAAGTTTTTCAATACCATAATAGTTCTACTTTGCCTAGCAGTAAACGTTTCTTCCTGGGTAGGAGGTTCTTGGGCATCAATTTGTTTTCTGAATCGAACTATTCTTCTTCGATTGAAAGTATTCCATGCTAAATACTCCATGACAAGAGGATATGACTGTCTGAGCTCATCTCCTTTGTTCCTGTCATTGCGACAACTGGTGGAAACCAAATAGCCTATTTTCTTCGCCAACTTTGCATCAAGTCTATTCTGGGTTGGAAGCAGCCTCTCAGGTTGAAAAAATTCCGAGATGTTAACCAATATCTTATCGAGAGGCCAGAACCATTCTTTATACCATAGTTTATAATATTTGGAAAGCTCATCATTCAATAAGGCTCTAATGTCAGTTACGTCTCGGAATGTCTTCTGGAGTGAGGAAATACTTTTGATATTGTAAAAGCGGTTGAGAATCCTATATTTTTGCTCAAGTATAGAGGCTTCAATTACTTGACTTTCATGCCACATCACAAGTTTGTACAATGATTCAAGATTTCTTAACCATCGAGCTTCGACGAAAGATCCTGACATTAGGTACTTTTCACATATGGAAAGAATCTTTTGTAGCGAAGTTGGTTCTTTATCAAGCGCAAACAATTTGGAGATTATGAAACAGTATTGATCTCCAGAAAGTCTGATATTGCATGATTCAGCATTTTCGAACAATTTTATATATGCTTCAGGAGACTCCTTGTATAAGTCCATGAATGAGAATTGAAGTGATAACAATCTTCTATACTGAAGTTGAAGTGGTTTGGGGATCTGAACCGACAGCTTATCTTTCGAATATGGATATTCTTCAACATATAATTTGCACATAGTCTCAATTTCATGGATTCCACTAGCAATGAATTTTCTAGCAAACTGGAAGTTTCCTTGGAGTTTATATAAATTCCCCATTTCTCTGTAAATGGTGAATCTGAATTCATTGGAGAGTTTTTGATCCAATGTTCGTTTAATGAAATTTAGGAAATTAGTTAACAATTCAGCGTTTTTGATATCATTGGCTCCATTGGCAGTTACATAAGTAGCCACAATCAAAAGAAGATCTACTCCATGATCATGAACTACTGGGTTGTTACTCCGATTATCGTTGCTCTCCCCGAGTTTTATGCCGTTAAGTTCAAACACTGATTGAAGAAGTTTGTAGGAGTTTTCAAAGTTATTCTGGTTACGTACATCTAAATTTACCAATGCTCTCATCAAATAGACATAGGTTTTCGGAGTCATGGGGATATTTTGCTTGACCATATGTCTATATGTTTCTATGATTGCCATATCTCCTTCGTAAGTCTTGAATCTAGAGTAATGTTTCATAAATGGTAAATAGTGGTTTTCATTCACCATGCTTCTCTCCTCAGCTAATGCCAATACTCCTTTAGCACTACCGAGTCTGAGAGTGTTAAGGTGATATTTTATGATTTCAGTGTAGAGTGAGGCCGAATGTTTGACACTAATTTGACTATTGTAGAATGCATCCAAAATCCTCCATATTCTTCTTCCCAAAGCGTACTTCAATTTTGGGTCAGTAGTACTTTTTATCCAAAACCTGTAGTTACGAAGTTGCTCTTTGAAAACTGGAGCACTCTTGAAGGGAACTTCAGAGTCTTGATGGGCTTTATAGCAGACCTCCTCTGCCAATTTGAACTCTGTCACTCGAGTGTATGCTTTTATAAGTTTGACATTGAAAGCATCACTATCAAGACCTAAATTTTCAGCTATGGTTCTGAATTGTTCTAGATATTTGGGACTATAGTTGGTAGCAGCAAAATCAACAAGATTACCCATTGTTTTGGAGTCAATAAGAAGAACTTTAAATTCATTTTGACGAGCCACAGATGTTTGGAGAAATTCAAGGCAAGTTTTCAAGTCCGAGGAATTTAAGAGTGATTTAAATATCAAAGAATATAGATACGAGCTGGGGGCCTCTTGGAACAACCCACTTTTCACCTGAGAGAGATAATCTTCAAAATGGCGTCTTGCACCATCGAAATCAGAGTAGAAAAGGCATGAGTTTATTAAGGCAGCGTAGATCGAGTCCTTAGGTTTTAATCCTCTCTTAAGTAATTGTTGATAAAGTTCCTCCACCTGAGGTTTAGCACCAATCAGAGCCAAAGCATTCATGACTACAGAATAATGAACGACGTACGGAAGGTCTCCTCTACCGTACATTTCTTCGAATTGCGTTTGTAGAAGCTTCCAGTTCTTTGTCTTTTCACTCAACCGAAGCAAAACTTCAATCTGGTCATCAGAATGAACCTGGGGAAATTCCTTATACAATGTTAGAACTTCGTCATATCGTTTCAAATTGATCAAGGCTTCCATTGCGTATCGAAGATCTAATGACGTTATTCGTGAACTATTTTTATTTTTGAATTCCCAGTAACTCCAGCTTGCTTCTGGGCTCGATAAGAGGGTGAGTCGCATCAATACAGTCAACATGTTCTCGAAATATTGCCTGGATGATAGCGTTGTATACGCTATTTGCTGTAATTGTTTCATATGCTTTTCTCCATGACCTTCATCATACTGAGACAAGAGTAGTAAGCTTTGGTTGTAAATGGAAAATTCAGGAGAATTGAAATCAAAGTGCCCATCTCCTATGCGTTGAATGAGGTTTAAATAATCTTTAATGATTTGATACTTGTCCTGGTGAGAGGTGTATAAATATGCTTTTCGGAAGAAAATCGTGATCAACTTTCGTTTCTTCAGAATTTCGTACTTGCCATTCATGAATTCCAGAATATTATCTAGTGAATAAGTGAGCTCTCCTCTGTTGTTTCTATCAAATTGGAAACTATCTGCTAAGAAATCGGCAAATGTTCTTTCTACTTTATGACTCCCAGAGAAAAGAGGCCCAATCAACCGTTTATAATCCGCATAGCGGAAATTATTAATAAGGAAATGCACAAAACGATCTCTTTCTTCCAACAATTGAGCTTGAACAGCACTTACTTTGTCACTTCTTTTCACGCCAATGAATACCGAATGCCAGATCTCAAATAGAAGCTCAATGACTTCAAGCTGGGTGGTTCCTCCAAACGTTGAAATGTCCAAGAGTTGCTTGAATTCAACAGGAAGCTGCTCTAGTTGTACATCGTCTAGGCTCTTAAGTGATCTTAAGTACTGTCTTCTTATTGCCTCATCTTGGATGAGGTGGTTCACCTTGGTGTATGGATCTTCAACGAGATCCATTTCATCTTCGCCGTCAATGTCCCTGTATCGAGAAGCCACTCGAGGGGCCCTTGTGAAATATACGTTACATCTCTTCTGTGTCAACTGCTGTATTCCCAGGGTCATCGGATGAGGTGTAGATGGAGCTTTAGGAATAAATAGTGCATGCAAAATCGGTAGGTGATGATGCTTTATTCGAGGTCGAACACCACTCCAAAATAGAAGTGAATGGGCCAGTCGCCATCTTATGCCTACACCTATTTGCAATGACATGGCGGACCAACGTCTTAGTGTTTTTTCGGGGTTGGAATTGGTTAATTTGAAGTGGCTGCTAGTTTTCCGAAAATGAAAAATCAGTGAAAAATCATACTATAGTGAGACTATATGCAAACCTTTATAGAAGTTAAGAAATCAAACTACTGAAAAAGTTACAGGCCAAAATTACAGTTAAAAAAGAAACGTTCCAATGAAAGCATGTATTGTATTACAGGTATGGCATTTCAACGTCAGAGTCATTAAATCAGTATTTTTATGTCGTAGTCAATGAAGCAGAAACTTCTCGTACAGTGTGAATATAAAAAATCATCATTCAAGAAATGCCATCGACTATATGAGAAACAATAAACACTAAAAGTATGTTAGTAAAACGTGCTTACACAGAGGTTATTATCAGTAAATGACCTTTCATCACCTCTTGTTCATCAACGCTCCAAAAAAATTTGTACACTGGAACGTGACTCCTCTCCTTATTGTACAAGAAAGGGATCAACAAGGTTGAATATGTCCGCCCGGTCACAAGTATCCTCATCTAATATTCTTGAAGATTGTAAACATACCTAAAACGTTAGTACTGGATCAACTTATATTGGTACGTGAAATTGAGCTCATACAAGGCTGAAACTTAACGAATATGCTGTTGTCAACCCGGATAATTCAGTTGGAACAATTGGTAAAAAGCAAATAATCACAGCAAAATTTCAATAACCACCTGTGTAATAACATACCTTTCATTAGAAACTCATATTCCCGAGGGATATGAACTGGAGGAGGGAATTGAAGAAAAGTATAAATCAATGTAAAAAATTTTCGAAAATCGCATCCTTATATAGAGCGTCTGGCGCGGCACGACCTACTAGGGCTATTGATGTATCACGACGATAAAACATGGCGATAGGCAGAGCCAAGAGCGTAACATGGAAAGGATCTTAATATGAGCCAAATGATTATACAACAGGGTCTAAGTACGTTGGAATTGTGATGGGCTAATGTAGCAGGTATACAGGTATTTGGTACATGGTTCACGGGAGCCCGCCGTGAATAATGGAAATAGAGTTAGAGGGCCCTACTATATAGTGAAAAGTTACTAGCAGCAGGGTCTGGCCCCGCCAGCTCATGACTTTATGCCGAAGAATGTCACCTTCACCGTAACCACGAATGCAACATGGACCACAGCCAAACCCAAAAGCACAATGACATGATGTTTCTTTGCAACCTCTGTACTTCCCTCAGCTAAAAGTAATGCATTCTTGTGAACAATTGGGCTGATTTTAATGATATTGCTCAATCCCGTGACTGCGCCAGTAAGAGCCACCACGAGCCATTCCAACAAATTCAAGACCTTATGGTGTTTTTCATTACTGACAAAAATCACAATTACAACGTTAATGAGAGTGATTGGGAACCACAACACATTTGTGTAGCCGAATATGGAGATGAGTTTAGTTAATGAAAGTCTATGAGGAAATTTAAGGATCCATGTGGTGTAGGCGAATAACAAAAACGGCACTGACAAATTGTATCCGTAGAACAAACTAATAGATTTTGTGAGAAGGTCGAAGTCATACTCGTACTTGGTTTTGGCTTGATTAGGGTGGAGCCAATTAGATAAGATGTTGGCACCGGTTGAGCTGACGAACATCAAGAAGATGAGACTTCCTGTAATCCAGATAAACCCGTACAATTCAATGTCTTCATCGTCGTCATTGATGGACGCAGGAGACGTCGATTTGTCAAGCGGGTTGAGGGCGTGCTGAATTTTTTGGAACAATTGCTCCGAGTCCAAATCAAAGAATTTACGGTAGAAGTTTATCTGGAACATATGGGAGCTCAGAGACATGGGCACCTGAGGTTTGATTACATCCGGCTGCAATGGAGCCACTCCGGGAGTTGCAGCGAAGGATGCATTGGGTTGGGTATCTGGCTCAATTGGAGTTTCTATTCGTTAATATTTCGTTGTTGAACAATATAGTTGGCTACTTACCATTGGCAGGGGAGTCGGCGTCAATTAATGATATCTAATAGTTTGTTAGTATGATTCGATCAAATCACGTTATTCGTCACATACTGGCTCTCTGTTGTCGCCATTTAGGCTGGTGTAATTATGGGACATGGCTGGTGGTTTTTATCTACAAATTAAGAAATAAGCCAGTTAGGTGGTCAAATATATGTATTGGAAATTAAATGCGACGTCGTGCATAAACCCCGATTTTTTTTTGCAGTTATAAATTTGCATTCAACCCAGCACCTTTCTTGCGAGAAAGGGCATGCTCTTGATTCTGATGGTGGTTAACGAGGCTCTTCAGGGAAACCCTTAGGGTATCGAAATGGAGGAAACTGGTGTCACCATGAGAGGCGCTGTGCTCAATGGAATCAGGGCTGTTGTCCCAGTCGTGCGAATAGTAGGAGTCTTGGCTGTAAGGGGAACCAGAATCTGCTTCGTAGGCTTGGATTACTTCCTCCACAGAGGTACTATCCTCTGAGTCAGCAGAATTGGCGGGAGAATCCCTGGGAATATTGTCGGGGGACGTATAGTCTGCGTGACGAAAGTGGCTCGTGAAAGTATACCGAACCACACTCTCCAGGTCGCTGGAGCTTTCTTTATCGGCATCATCATGTTTTGTAACTGATTCTGCTGATTCGTGTTCTTGTTTTTTGTCATAAAAGTCTGACCTCTGTTCATTATCGTTTGGCATTTCTGCTTCCTCAACTTTATACACCCCTGCCGGCCGCTTTACTTCTTCTACTGGCAGCTGAATCTCCAACTCAACTAAGTCCCTTGTTTCAGGGAATTGCATGATTATAATGCCTCCAACTAAGCAGATTAGCGCTATGGGAACAAATATCCAGCCCCTGATCATCTTAAAAACATAAGGAAACATAATATTCAACACCGCATTCATCATCCAGCTCACACTAATACAAAGAGAGGAACCCTTATTTCTTATACTTCGGGGGAACAACTCGGCTACGTAGAGCCAACTCACACTTACAACCAAAGCTGAATACACGGCTGTAACAAACAAAAACAAAGCTAGTATAGCGGAAGCGGGCTTATTCGTGATACTCCATCTCATTGACGAGTTTGCAGCCGCCGATGTCTCGTACAACAATATCAACACCGCCATAGAAGAGAAACCAAGACTTAAAACTATCATACCAAAGACCAACGAATCTTTTCGTCTGGTTCGGTCTAGGAATGAAAGGGGAAAGCAGGTGAAAAAGGCCCCTATAATGTACTGTACTGAGACCATCCATAATCGGTGATTTCCTTCAATCCCACACATGGCACAGAGGTAACTAAAGAAATAAGACAAACTGCTGATACATGTCGCTTGGGTGAACAATTGCGTTAGGGCTCCGCACACCGTGTACTGGAAATAAGCTTTTTTGAACAACTCAGAATATGAGCATGGAGTTGAGTCGTCAGGTAATACTTTCTTCATTTGCGGGAGTTTCTCGAGTACTTTGGCAGCTTCGGCCCATTTCCCTTTTGCCAGCAACCACCGCGGCGATTCTGGAAGTAATGCGGTTAGTCCAACTACAAATAATGCTGGCACAGCTTCACAGGCCCAGGTGATTTTGAACGAATATTCGTCCGGCAAATAGATCTGAAGCACGGAGCTAAGGTAGAATATGGCAATAGTGCCCACCACAGAGCCCAACTGCACCATCGAAATCGCTTTTCCTCTCTTGGCCCGGGGTATGACTTCGGTGATGTAGACGGGTATGGTGCAGGAAAGGAGCCCCATAGCAATTCCCGTGGCTACTCTAGCTAGGACGATGACGGATATGTACTTCACCAAGGCCAAAATCAGGATTCCGGTGATCCAAAATAGAGCTGCAACTCGAAAAGTCAGTCTTGTTCCGAAAGCATCACCGAAATGCCCTGTTGCTAGGCATCCAACTGTTGCGGTTAATACTTTATTCGAAATATTGCAATATATTGTAAAAAAGAAATAAAATTTACAAAATTCACACTCGTTTAGTTTCACATACTCAAACCACCAATAGAGTTACTTGATATCAAGATTCCCTGTTCCCAGGCAGTCAACTCTCCAAAGAACGCCTCAAACTGGGCGGTTGCTAAAAATGACGATAACGACGCTGCTTCCAATCCTATAAGAACACCGGAAACGGCAATGATAGTGGTAATACCACTCCAACTGTATATTTTCATTAGTAGTGTTTTGTTTCCTGGTTCCGCTTATGAATTGGTTAGAACAAAATTACAATCTGATCTTATCTTTTTTAGCAGCAATTGGTTTGTGGAGTTGAGGTTACCCGTCCGCACATCAAAACCGAATGTACGGTTTTTTCTTTACATGGTTGTACCAAGTCAAAATCAGCATTAGATACCAATTGCACTACGCGACATGGACATAGATATAGACGACTACCTGAAGTTACGGCCATGGAGCGAAAGTCCACTACCGTATAAGCAGAACGCGTTTGTCAAGCAAACTCTTCTTCACTCTCCCATTTTCACCAATATCTTTCCCAAGTTCAAGGTGAATGTGGATAAACCAGTTCGTGGACTCGCAAGCACTTCGATCAACGACGAAGCGGATCAGACGTTGGCTTTAGCCATTGAGGACTCCCAATTAGACGCTTTTGATGACGACGATGACCTCCTCATGGATATTCGACAAGATGATGCGAAAGAAGTCAGCCCCATTCTCGAAGATAAACCAGCTCCTGAGTTCAAACGAGTGAAAGTGATTATAAAAGTAACGTCAATTGTCGTGGAAGGTATTGAATTTGCGGTGAATGCTCCAATCAGATCTTCTTGTGTGGTTCCAGGCTCTATCAATGGTGAAGATTCGCTATTCATATCTCTAAAATCTGGCTTTCTCCTACTAATAAGGTTGTTTTTAGTGCCAAAATCTTTCATCTCAGAAGCCGTAGCAAATTTCAACAGTAAGTCACAACCCATAATCAAACCCTTTGTAGTACAGTGGTGGGATACCAACAATTCAGACGAAACGTCTAGCTCGGGATTTCAAGTCAGAGCCCATCAGTCAGGACTAGCAGCAGTATCCACATCGTCCACCAACCTATTTCGAATTTATAACTGCCAGCAAACTGACTCCGGCATCATGTTTCTCCCGCATTTCAATGTCCCGGTTGATGGTGCCATTCTCAACTCATGTTTTGTTGATCCTCTTAACAAAGCCATAATCGACAACCATTTCATGTTTCTTACTCTTCAGCTTTCCACATCCCACAGACTAGAGATTCATTTATACTCATGGATCTGGGGAGAAAGCATAACTGATTCGTTGGAGAAATCGATTCTTCCACTTCATAACTCATTCCACATACCCATTTTCATCATTCCCTTAACTAAAAACGCCAGCTTTTTATTCGTATCTCCTGGGAGATTAACTACGGTTTCTTTACATCAGATTACATCCGCAGAATTTGAGTTTATTTCAGTTGATTTTGAAGGTGCTTTTCCTACTAACTACTCCATCTCCGAGGATATATCCAGCGCGGATCCCCTCACAGATACAGTTCTTCTATCCACAGATAATGGTGTTATATACCTGGTTGAAATAGCCCTGAATGAAATCGACGTGAGACCCATTTTAAGAGTAACAGACTCTATCTCGGTATTCTCATTAACCAAAGAAAGGGACATGTTCTCCTTAATTTTCGGCAGTGATACCGGCTCTAATCGTGAAGTTTTGATACCGCATCTATTTGATATAGATTATTGTCAAAGCCTTGAGAATTTCCAGCGAATCAAATACAGCACAGTTAATTTATTGCAGGATCATAGAAACTGGGCTCCTATACTAGATGTTCTGATCATCGACTCATATCAAGGACGTTCATCTTTAAGCACTTCTAGTGAAGAATTGTGGGCATTAACTGGGACAGGGAAAAGGACCAAATTAACACAGCTAAAAGTCGGCTACAATGCCCAAAGGCACAGCAGCACGTACGAAACCCTCCGAAAGGCTGAAAAGATCTTTTTCATCACCTTACAAGAGAGAAGTTATCTCATTTGCGCTCTTCCATTTGCAACCTGTGTTCTTGAGTATCAAGATGAGTCTGAGGATAAATTATATGAAATAGAGGGCCCTAGCATCATACAAAATGAAACTTCTCTGTTGATTGAAAAATTTCATGGCTCTGACTCATTGTTTATCCAAGTAACTAAAAATCGGGTATTACTCTCTGATTTGTGCGATCAGATAATCCTTGAGTGCTTCGATGACAACATCATATGTTGTGCCATTGTTAAGCGAACCCTCGCGATTGCCGTGGAGAACGAGCTTCATATATCTATAAGGTTATTTACTCTATCAGACGAAGTGGGCCTTGAATTTCAATTAGACGATTTGGAACTACTCATTCCAATAGGTACTATTGAAGTTGAGTTTCAAATTTCATGTTTGGAAATAATCAGAATTGCAGACCAGAAATACTTGGCTCTGGGGGACTACGATGGAAATATCTACTTCTTTTCCATTGAAAATGGACTGGTGCCTTATAAGAAAATATCCCTTCCTGCGTTCAATCGCTATGACTCTGACCTGCAACTAGTAATTGCTGATAATATCAAGTCGGTACCTGGGAAAGTGCCTTCTTTGGTTATTGGATCGAAAGATGGATTTCTTATTCAGCTACAAATGACTAATAACTTGGATATCAAATGTCACCTGTTTTTAAAGCTAGCTGACACCCCTGTACTGATTTACCCAGTTCCGGACAACAATGAATTGATGTTTGTTTTAGCAAAGAACTTATGGTTAGTGGATGCCACTAATTTGGAATCACCCCTGAAGGTCTATTTCGAAGAGAAGACTGATAGAGCTATTTCAACTATGATTCCCTTGCGGCCTGAGAGTGGAACTTACGATATCCCCTTTGCATATGTGAGAGACGAGGGTCTCACAATTGGGAAAGTGTTCCCATTCAAAGCACCAGTTGTCAAGCAAATAGCGCTTGGGGAGGTTGCAAAAAGAATTTTATACATGCCATACCTTTCAACTTTTGCACTATTGTGTAACTCAAAGGATCCTGGTAGCCGACTCAAGTTCATAGATAGAAAAGGATTAAAAGTAGTCCCTCACATAGAATTGACCTCGGGCCTGAAATCTTGGGGAAATATCTTCAGAAAGGGCGAAATTCCTATTAGCTCAAGTATTTGGACAATTGATCGTGGGGACAGAATTTCTAAAAAGTTGTTGATAGGATCGATGTTGGACAGGAAAAGGGGGTCTCTCAAGATCTTGAACATTCATAAAGTTCCTAGTGAAGATAAACAATCAATAGTGATCAAAGTAACGGAATTAAATTCTTTCGATCATAAAGAGCCAATCAACAAAATTCAGCAACTAGGCTCCACGATTTTGTTCTCTAGTGGTAAAACGATCTACTCAACAGTTTACGAAACCGAAGCCAAGCGACTCCGCCCAATTAATGCTCTTCAGGAATTGAGCAGTGAAATCCTTTCAATCACTTTAGACAAAGATGCTGAAATTCTTATAGCAACTAAACAAGATTCTATTTTCAGATTCAGATACAGTTCCGATGCTGCAGAAGAGAAATTGGTGATGGTTAGTAATTTTCCCCAGGAGAAGTCTTTAGCAAGTTATACCCAAATCGATAGAACTCTTTATATGGCAGACAAACTACATTCAACGATTTCCATGACCAACCTTGATGAAACATATAAAGGAGATGTTTTCAAATTTAGGGTGCCTTTCATTGCAAGAGTTTTTGCCAATAAATTCAAATGCATTTGGTCCCCTGACCAAGTTGATTTGAGCTTGATTTGTGTTGGTGTGAATGGGGAGGTTTTATCTATTCGTCGAACCACTGATGAAGACCCAGAGATAACACGTTTAATGAAAACTTTGAATACGGGATATGATAAACTGATGGTTTCGTTCATTGAGAGATTAAATCGCCCATTCGTCAACAAAGTTACAGGAAAAGGCTTAAGAGCAATTTATCGACCCTTTTTTGACTATAAAGAGAATCAAGGTAAGGTTTATGACTATGATATAGAGGAAATTAATGTCATAAAGAACGATGATATTTGTTTATAGAGGAGAGATCGTGTTCATGCAAGAAAATCAATACTCAGATATATATATAAATAAGACAACAGACTTTAATAGAATGTACATGAAACTTATTACAATTCTGCTTACTCTAAGGTTTCAAATACCACCTGCCAAGAAACCTGTTAACGACTTATAAGTGATTAGTATTAAATTATGGGATATATATTAGAGCTTTTCATAGAAAGCAGATGCTGACTTATGATCTATATTTTATTTACTCTGGTAAGGTATCATTACTTGATACATCCTTGTTAATTCCTTCCTTTGTCGTTGAAGTCTTTGTCGTTGAAGTGGACGAAGCATCAGCATCGTTAGTTGCATTAGTTATTAATTTGCTTCGGAGTCGTTGTTGTCTAAATTGAGCTGCGCTTACTCTCTCAGTAGTTCCACTATCTGCCTTTCTGAGTTCTTGAAGGAGACTTCTTGCTCTTGAGCCCACCTCTTTCTCTGCTTCAGAGCCAGAAGCAGATTCGCCAGCAGTGTCATTATCGGGTGAGGAGTTCTGTAAAGGAGTGGGTGATTCAGGCTGAGGTGAATTCTGTGAATTACTTAATTCTGTAGACAGGGAGGACACCAACTTCCTTTGATTTTCTAATAAGTGCTTTTTAAGTAATGCCCGCTTACGAGCTGATGATTCTCCTTTGTTTGGACCCGCTGCCTTTAATTTTTCAAGAAGAGAATCCATAACATTTGATTCATCATCATCTTCACCCTCATCGTCATCATCATTAGACTTCTTAACTGTTTTATTTCCTTCCAATAATCTTTTCCTTTGTTCATAAAGTCTAACTTCTTCCTCACGTTTAATATTTTCTGTTTGTGCTTTCTTAAAATCATTGATGAAATTAGAAAATTTACTTATGAACGAATTTCTCACAAATGAATCACTTGGATCTTCTCCAAAATAAATCATAAGCTTATCAAATTCACTAAAAGTATATTTTGCTTGATCAGTTAATAGATCGGACTTTCTTTTTGCCCGAGGAAGTGCTGGTAAAACGACCTTTAATAATCTATCTTGAGGGTGGAATTTTGAGACATCACTCAAATTACCAATATCAATAGAGGTTTGAACATTCTTTATCGACTGGGAGTATTCCTTACAGTCATTGGCAATGGTTTCAATAGAAAATTTCCCCGTCTCAAGACACTTGGACAATTCATTAAGAAACTCAAGTAATTCTGGGTATTGCGTTCTAATAATTTTTTCAACATAATGCAAAAATGTCATACTATTCTTGTCATCTTTCATAAAACTCAATCTTTGTAATGAACTTAATTTGAAACCTTGTGCTTGTTTGGTAGTATCATTCATGTAGTTACCCACAGCCAAAATGATTTCAAATACGCTTTTTAAGTGCTTCGATTGGTTAATTGCGTCCACAGTTTCATCAATTGATCTTAATTTCTTGACTAAATCTTCATAGTCCTTGGCGTAATTGCAGATGACCGTAAGAGATCTGATTCTTGACTTCCAATAATGTTGTAAGTTGTAAATCAATTCCAAGTAAATTCTATCTGGTCGCTGTAATTCACCAGGGTCCTTATCAGGCTTCGAGACTTCATCAACCTTATAGTCGGTGGAATAAGGTTCCAAATTTTTAGCAAGAGTATTTGGAATTTCTACGATTTCTTCTTTACCGAAGAATTCAAGAACCGCAATATTTTCAACGACATCCTTATCGCATCGCAAAACTTTAGCAATTACCTCTTCATCATTAATATTGTTGAAATAGTGTAGATTAATACCAAATTGTTGAGCGATATCACGAGGTAAGAATGTAAGTTTATCGATATCTTCTTTCTTCTTGGTAGCTAATTTTTTAATCTCTTTAGCTGCAAAAATCAACTCAATTTCATCAAACACTCCTTTATTCATTAAATCATTAGCAATACTGTGTGACTTCGTTTTGGACCAAAAGGAACTTTCACTGTTTGATTCCATCTTCTCCCAATGTAACTGTTTTAACTTTCTTTTTGGTCGAGGATAGCTATCGAATGGATTAGCAACGGATGGAACTATTGCTTTAGCTATAGAATGAGCAGCCGGTGCTGAAGGGAATGGAGGCGGCGGTGGAGGCGGCGGTGGAGCACCACCCATAGATGGGGGCAAAGGAGGAGGTGGAGGCGGTGGAGGGGCGCCACCACCACCACCCAAAGATGGTGGTAATGGTGGAGGAGGTGGTGGAGGTGCACCACCAGCAGATGCACCACCAATAATAGAAGGTAATGGAGGAGGAGGAGAGAGC
>JANIVW010000061.1:0-81706 GCA_030555995.1 Isabelozyma heimii
GCTCTAAAAGAAGAAGTGGGTAATAAGCTTATATGAACGAAAGAAGAAAAAAATAGATTGTGAAACGGAGATGTGAAAACTTACAGGAGCAAGAAGAAAAAAAAAAAAAAGAACAAAAAATAAAAAAAAAAAGAAATAGATGATGATGGTGAAAAAAAAGAAATTGAAGGGTCGGGTATTTTTGGGGACCTGGGGAAGAAGGAATAAAAGGGAAAAGTAGTACATGAAGGCAGAGTCAGGCAACAGAGAAGGGGTCCTCGTAAGAGCATAGTGAGGACATGGGGTTGGAGGGCTACGTGCCATTTAGGGGAGTGGGAGTGAGACAATAGAGGGCATGGATTGTTCTTGCGGGAACGGGAGCCAATGCTGTCAATGTTGGAGAGGCTTTCTTTTTCGAGTATTTTCTCGGGGAAATTTTTCCGAAGGTATTTTCACGGAAGGTTCTTGATGTCATAAGTGTCTAAGGTCTAGCCGTTAGTTAGTCAGCAGAGAAGTAGATGAAGTGATTGTTTCAGATTGTACGCCTCCGAATTTGGAAATAAGCTCATTTGGCAAGACAAGCACGACGACTTGGCACTAGGCTTTGAGGTGGACAACAACTCTGTAGCATGACCTCTCGAATGGTACGATGGCTTCAGTTTGTGAAGTTGTTGCAGCCGTTTCCCTTGGCTCATGAGTAAAAACATCCGTTCCTACTGAAACGAAATGACGACATAAGATTTTCTCACAGGAACATAACCTTAGGCATGGAACCGCCTTATTCTAGAAGCCCTCATCGTGCCGGCACCGATTCATTCACCCGCAGAACAGTCATAAGAGGAAATTACCCTCCCGGATTACCAAAGTGCCTCAGATCGGCCATGGCGGTCTACAATCGGGGTAGCTGGAGGGCTGGTGGGCCATTAATGCTGTGAAATTGGTTGCAGGAGGAGCATCTTGACACAATCTTCAATTTGCAGCAGGTGATCGCCTTTTTTGGTAAACTCAAATGACCGCAGGTGATCGCCTTCCATAGGTAAACTCCGGCGTAGTTTTGTTGTAGTCCGAAAGGCAGGGAAAAACCCTGGAAGATGAGTCTTGTTCGCCGAGACTTAGGATGTAGTCGAGATCACGCCATGCTTACGATGGAATCGGCTCTTCTTACTGGGCGCGGGTAGTGGCGCGAAATCAAGTGTACTGCTACATACTCAAGCCATGGGAGCTACCTCATCTACTTCATCGGAGCTACTGCTGATGACATCAAGTTTGTGTGCAGCAATATCGCAAATACTTGCCCGTTCTGCTACAGTTTCTGTCAAATTTCTATGAGATATATTATATACAAGATTATGGTCTGATATCTATGGCTATGGCCGGTCCTAAAGTGGAACTGATGAGGGTCTGGCCAATGATATTTGGTTTTTTGGAGTTCTTAGCATGACAGTCGTAAATGGCCTTGGAGGCTATTCTTAAATTGGTGAGGATCTCAAAATCACTAAAGTCGCATCTACCTACTGGAATACCAATGTTATACCCTTTCTGTTTGAACTCGATAGAATTGAAATTTTGTTCAATCAACTCGGCCAAGTTGGAACTTACGGTGCTTCTCTTCGTACTTGGCATCAAGTTTTTGGGTCCTAGTATTCTAGCAATTGGTTTTAAATCATTTAATATGTCAGGACTAGCAAAACATTGATCGAAAACGTCTAGTTTGACATTTCCCGATTTGATGTCGGCAATCAAAGCTTCTCCTCCTATGGTTACATTGGCATTGTTTGCACCAATCTGATCGATAACTTCTTGGGAACCGGTGAATACTAATAAATGATTGTCTTTGATGGCTTTGGCATAGTTAATGGTTCCTCTTAAAGGAACCGATCCTTTTTCGGGTATCACCTTGATGTTTATGCTGATGGTGGTCTTCTTGGCGGGCTGTCCAACTTCGGCTGCACGGAGATACCTTAATGCTTTCGGGACTTCCATGTACAACGGATGCAACGAAGGAAGCTGTTTGGCCTTCTTCTTCATGTTCTGTTCCTTGATCAACTTGGCCTTGGGATCGGCCGTCTTAGATGCGGCCTTGGCATATCCACGGCTCGAGTAAATCGAGAACTTGACCAAGTTAGTGATGGGCGCTCTCGCCTTGGTGAAGTCCATTGGTGTTGGGGGTTTAACTTCGGAGAGAGACACTTCAAAATTTTTCTCTTTTTTTCATGATTTTTCACGATCGTGTCCCGTGACTGCTGTCGCGTGACTATTGCACCCGTACATCCGGGTTATTGATGCGCGCACGACTGTGGCCTGGTTTGCAGCAATCGATGAAGCAGCATATGAACCATATGATAATGTTGCTGAGCCATGTGTAGATTGCTCAACGTGCAAGTGACCAGAATCCGAAGGGTGAAAAGATCTAGGCTATCTGTTGAGCTAGGTTATTTGATGATCTGTTCACATCCAACGGTGGGGCCGTACTCTCCATCTTGTACTCCGAAAGTCATGACACTCCGAGCCCCTTTGTTTCACCACTTAGCCTCGATGCCCAAGAACACCCCCCCTCGTGTCTGTGTCTACCTAGGGTCCATGGCAACTGATGGCGTAGCTCATCAAGGTGGCTCGTCACAAGCCACGACCTCTGGGCGAATGCACATGAACCGGTGTGTACAACAACGCAGTAGAGAACATCTGGGACTGCAGACACCGCAAGTGACGTAAGATTTTTCCTAGCCATTTCCCGAGAGTCTACCCATTTGCTGCAACGGTTCCAGACTCAGCAAGAGCACCCTTTGCTGCTACGTCGCTGATATGACCCATGAAGCTGGCAACTGTGTCAGGGCTACAATTACTACACT
The DNA here is from genome assembly GCA_030555995.1 of Isabelozyma heimii. Taxonomy (NCBI): domain Eukaryota; kingdom Fungi; phylum Ascomycota; class Pichiomycetes; order Serinales; family Metschnikowiaceae; genus Isabelozyma; species Isabelozyma heimii. Next base: position 2,829 of record JANIVW010000061.1, read on the forward strand.
ATCTTGGGCTTAGCGTGAAAAAGAATCTTATTGCTGCAGTCTTCAACTTTGTAATCCTCCTATCAACTATATGTCTGTCACATTTTTTAGTTACGCGTGACTAGAGGCATTTCTTTTTTCGCTGGTAGTCCGCTATTTTCTTCTCACCGGAAATTAACCGTTGCTTCGCTTCTGCATATCTATTTATATATGTAGCTTATTTTTATTAGGCAAGCCGCGATTCTAGACCTGGTTTGGTCCTGTCCTTTTTCAGGTTATTATCTGGGCCATGCTACTGGCCTAATCTATGGGGGAAAAAAGACTCCGCCAACTAGAAACACAACTAATACTGGACCCCCCGCTACCAACTACACTATCGTCGCCTCCTCAACCCTATTGTATGGCTGGTTACCGAGGATACTGGTTCCATGGAAACGTCCCCACAAACAGTCATGTGCTGTCACAATCGTAGGATATCTTTTTGTTCCCCATTACAATATCCCTTCATGCAGAAATCTGGCCCAATTGGGTTAAATTAACTAAAAAATAATCGAAATTAAATTTTTTTTTTTTTCTCCTTTTGAGTGGAGCTTGTTTGAGTCAAAAGAGAAGGTGTCAACAGTTTCGCTTGAATTGATTTTCATTCTATTTTCCTGCTCCGCTATTTCTATTTATATATTCGAATGGTTTGTTGATGGAACTGAAATATATATATCTTTCTTCATTGGAATTCTTATAAGTTTTTTCTTCCTTCTTTCGCCATCTTACTTGTTTTAACTAAACCTCACACGTTAAGAACAAACAGTTTATTTATAGTTTTGAAACGAAGTACCCTACATCTTTGTTGGAAACTTTAATCCGCTATTGATCCCATTTGAGGTTTGACAGTGGAAACAAATAAAAAGAAAAAATTTTTATTCAAAGAAAAAAAAAAAAGAAGAGAAACCACATAGTACTTCTTTCTCCTACTCTATTCCTTAACATGTCGGTGGTTCTGAGTGAAGTACCGCAGTCTCATCCAACTGAACACCATGACCCAGTCTCGGTGTCGCCAAAATCTTACAATAACATCTTCCCCTTGTCTCCTTCGTTTAATGGACAATCCCATAACTTGGCTTACTCCCAAATCGATATAGAGTCCAACTCCTGCCAGATTCCTACCATCATCGTCCAGTGTTTTGACAAGATTTTCGAAAATACTTCGGTAGAAGGTATATTCAGAATAAATGGTTCTGTGAAAAGAATCGGTCATATCTATAATCATCTTCTGAATAACGAAGGGTTTGATACCATAACTGAATACTACAACTGCCATGATGTATGTGGGGTATTGAAAAAATTCTTGAAAATTTATCTTCCTCAAATCAGTGAAATTTTTAGTCCAAACTACCTGTTTTTTGACAAGTTCAAGACCTTCTATGATGAATACATGAATATAGACTCCACGTCTATGAGTTCCTATAAAACCGCCTTAACTAGTCAAGATTCTCAACCTCTTACTGAATTACTCAACAGCTTCACCAAGTTCATCATCCTCAAGAATTCCAGCTTCAAAAATAATTTGTTCATCTATTTTTTATTCAACATTAACAAATTATGCAAATACCAATCAACTACCAAAATGACTAGTTTAAATTATTCGATCATTTTCCAACCTTACTTGTTCAATTCTTCCAACTTGTCTTATTTGCCATTTTTACAAGAGTTTTTGCACTTACTAATTGACAATTTTGATTTGCTACTTGAGAGCTACGAACTTAATCACTTGCAAACTGACAATGATGATTATAGTTCCGTTAACTCCATAGAAAGCATCAATATCTCGCCAATCACTGACAACTCGCATATGGATAGTATCTTTGACAAAAATGCCGCTGCCATAGCCAAGCGTAACTCGGTTACTAGCAAATTTTCTAATTTCTTGGAAAATTATTATACCCCAACTAACAAAAAAAGATTTTCTCTCAGCTTTCACCTGGAAAAGAAAGAAGACAGGTTGCATGATCATGACAGTCATTTCAGAGTTCATGATGATGACCACTTCAAGGAAAACCAATTTAAAGTTCACAACATTCACGACCATGACTCAAGAGCAAGTAGCATTAGTTCTGGTGGACATTATTTACCCGAACAATTAACCAAGCAAAGCTCGATTGTCAAATCGTCTGAGTTCTTGTTTATGACAAGAAACAGTTCGGTTGACAAATCCAAAGAAAATTTAGCTTTCAAAAATTCAAAGCATGATGTGGATAACTCCATCGACAGCTCCATCAAAAAATCAAGAGAAAGTTTGTTCGATTCGAATCCTAAAGTAAACTCCTCGACCCCTGCAACCACCCAAACCAATCTTGATATTGAATACCCTTCCTCTGTCAATGCAAAGAAATCCAAACGGAAAAGTTTCATATCTCTTTTCAAAAGCAGTGCCAACAATTCTTCTCTCTCTATCGGTTCCAAGAAGTTGAACAACACTCCTACGGCCACCTCCGCGACGAACGCAACCACTTCCACCAAAAACAAACATAAATCACCTTACTCGAATTTGAACAACTCTCTAGATGACATCCTTATGACTAAAAAACATGATACCCTTCTCCATCCCGAACAGAAGTCGTTGCTTAACCGTAACTTTTCTTTGAGAATCAAAGCCAAAAAGTTTTAACCTTCTTTGTTAGGTTTAAAGCAATACTTTGCTACTTCACACAAGAGGTTTTAAATCTTCTTTGTCTCCTTAACGTTCAAAGCCAATCCTTGAATTCCTTCTGTATTAGTCCAATATTTTCACTTCCTGCTGTAATTTTATTTTATACAATACCCATTTATCGATCACGGATTTTCTTTCTTCAAGTTTGGCGCTGTATTATGCTCATGATGTATTTAACTTTTATTTCGGCTATATCGTTCATTATAATAATATCGTGTGAAAAATTTCGTACTGTCTGTAATCATCAACATTTCTCGCATTTCTGCAGTAACGCGCTCAATTGAAAATCGCCTTTTTTGTTACTGATCTAATGATATAGTCATTCATGACTGCTATCAACTCCATGTTCCCCTCCAATGAGTTCCCCATCCTTCATACCAATAAACTCATTGGATTCCCGGACGGTAATGTGGTGAGCTGGTGTCCTTCCATGGACTTATTGGCAATCTCCATGAACCGTACCTCGATTTGGGTGTTTAGATTGAACGGAGAAAGAATCTATTCCATAAATAACAAGTCAGTCATCCTATCAATTGATTGGCATCCTAATGGACGGTATTTTTGTGTGTTGGGGGTCGATCAACTAATTAAATTATATGACTCGAACAATGGTAAATTATTGAATGAAATCAAAAGTAATGATCTACATTTACCAGTAGGATTATTCAATTGGGATATTGTTAATGTAGATTTATCAAGTAAATTTGAATTTGCAAAGGTGGACATACTAAGTAACTTACCCAAACTCCAGTATGAATTGGAATCTAATGAGAACAATATCAACTCGGTAGTCAACTCCCATACGCTACCGAATGATTGTAATCTTGATTTCTTATTGGCAGTAAGTGCCAATGCCATTCTATCAATTACTTTCGATAGCCTATTTACGATAGACGACATCGACTTACCAGAGGGATTCAAGTTCAAGTGTCATGTCAGCTCCAATAATTTGTTTGATCAATACTTTCTAGCGGAGAATGACCAGAACGAATTGAATCTTATTCATTTCTTCCTTCAAGTTCCCTCAATCTACGAATTCGACATCAATAAGAATCAGGGATACCTTATTGAAATTATTAGTTGCTGTTCGCAGATGATTTCCATAATAAACCATATCGATGACCAACTAAAACTACTCACAACTGAATGCAAACCATACATAACCCTCTTTGATCGTCACCTATCCAACTTCAAAGATTCGGTCTATGCGTCGGTGGACTTGACGACAAATTTTCCTACCGCCCAAGAACTGGAAACTAAAATGTTAAATGCATTGTATGACATTTTGTTAACAAATTTAATCCCAACTTCCTTAAAGGATTTTTGGTTGAACCAGTTTGGCGATCGTGGATTGAAAAAACTTTCCAAAACTGCAAATTCTGTATATGATTCGATCAGAAAAGTGGTGTTCCCTCAAATTATCACTGCGTTGGAGAAGTTAATAATAATTCTTTCTAAGTTAGAAGGTTTTAGTAAGTGGTTCGACAATAATAACAGTACGAAACAGCCAAATCTTAATTTTGGACTTAACCAAAACACAATCACTAATTTAATTGACTACTGCCAACAATTGATGAAACTCCTCTACAAATGGATCCGGGATATCAATGAAGAACAAAAGCTTTTTAATAAATTCATGGATTGGTGCAGAATCGAAATTATAGAAAAGTTGTCTCAAGAAGAGAATGATGTTGAAGCATTCTTCAATAATAATTCGGTACAAACCTATAAGACCAGCGATATTTTGATTTACTTGAACGACTATCTTTTCAAGCCAAAGATATTGCACTATATACTTATTGATTGCTCCATGAATGAAGTTCTTTTAGCTGATGACTCCAAAAAAATCGAACTACTTGTGGTGTTAGACAGCTTGAAACTTGAGTTTAATAGTTCATTACTCTGCAACGTCAAAGAGCTATTCCGATCAATAGTCAAATTTGATAGTTCGGTACAGTTAGATCTTCCTGTTGCTACTGCTTATGCTAAACTTAAAATCACAAGCGATGGAAATTTGTTAGTTTCCTCGCTCAAAAATTCGTCAATTAATCTCCTAAAGTATGATATATGTACAAAGGTCCAGACCAAGAAGGTGATTGAATTTTCTGGTGATATTGTTGCTTATGATTTTAAAAATTGCAACCAATTAGTGGTTCTATACCACGGTGAACAAATTAGACTCGATTTAGTTGACATCACCAATTTGTTTTTGCTTTCTCAAGATTTAGTTGCTATCAACTCATTGGCTATAGCCAACTCCTTTGTATTTGATGATACAACTTATATTGAAACGCCTAAGTATTTGGCAATTAACGGGAATGACTCCAGGCTGATTGGAGTTGTCGTTGATGAAAATAAAAAGAAGTACATAATCTTCAGATTATGAGTTTCATCCTTGCATATATTCCAGCATTAAACCATGAAAAATAGTTATTATAGTAATAACATATATTATGAGTAAACGAGGCATTGAGTTTCAGGAATTCCTAGAAAAGTTGTCACACTGCTGTGTAAAAAAATCTCAATGGACTGAGGACGTAGTTTTCAGATTCGATAAAAAACTGCTTTTTGGCGTACTCCTTCATGTAGTCACGAATGGCTTTGTCATTAGGTACCAATAGCCTCTTCCTTAAGTAGGTTCTAACCAATGGAGAAATTGTATTTCTCTCTTCAAGATGTTTTGCACCCATATACTTGAAGAAGTTGGGATTCACCATGTACTTTGTAGTACCAGGTTGAGAATGACAAAAAGCAATCAAATGATCTATATGTTCTTTTTCCATAGGACGGAACTTTCTAAGCAATTGTTTCATTCCATTGACCTTTGTCCTGTATGCTTTCTGTAGTTCAATATGGCCCTTTGGAAGACCAAATTTATTAGGCTCATATACCACTTCAAAATGAGGAACTTTCTGCTTCAGAAGTACGGCTTGGTGTTTTGTAAGAAAACTGTGAAACTTACGAAGTTCCTCCACTATTGATTGCAACTTCTGCCTATGACCATTGTTTATAGAATTAGGCCGTAAAAGATCTAACGTTCGATCTTCTGAAAGGTTGAGGTATTCCATTAGGGAAAAATCAGTATTTGCTGACATTTTACGTAGTTGTTCATCATACTCTTCAACTGCGGCTGTATCTGCAAACTCTCTAATGAGATGAACTTGGGGCCATACGTCCTTGAATGACATGCAATCCTCATGTAAAAATTCATGAGCCCATCGTTTATTGATCACCCTGTCTTTGAAAGTATAGTCTAATATCGCATCCAAGGCTTCGAAGTTTTCATCTACTAAGAAGCTGTCAAATGCCTCTAGACATTGGTTGTACCTCTTCGCGTTAACTGTGGAGTACGATGATTTGCTGGAAGTTACCAAAAACTCTTGTTTCACCTTCTGCTGCAACAATGTGAGGGTGAAACCATCAACTGGGAGTCTTCGCACCCGCTGACAAATGGAACGATAATACCTCAATATCCTCATACGAGAGTAGTAAGAAGCTCATTGCTTTTTGGTTTCACCTTTTTTTTTTGACACCGCGATTTTTCAACCATTTCTTACGATTTTCTATTTAGCATTCTTTTCCTTCATCAAAACTCTTATAACACGATGGCATTAGCGGAGACGGTTTTGAGAAAAGTCCACAAACTCGGGCTAATACCGAAAATAATCCGCCTGCTACCACTTGTATCTCTCGTGCTCGCAGTTTCCAGTCTTGTATGGTTGTTGGTATTACCAATTGAGGGCCAATATAGGAACACGTATATCTCTGAGAATGCATTGATGCCAGCCCAAGTGACGTCCTATTTCCGTGAAAGTGAATGGAACTTCGTTAGGGGATACCGCTCGGAAATCAAAAAGTTTGACTTCAACAACATCACCGACCATAACCATGAGGTGGAGAACTGGTTGATAGATATAGGCTTGAAGCCTCAGTATCATGAAAATAAGTACGGAAGCGATACTCTATACTCAATTCTTCATGCTCCTCGAGGAGATGACACGGAATCTATGGTTCTCGCAGTGCCTTGGATCACGTCGGAAGGTGAAAAGAACATCGGTGGGTTGGCATTAGGTATTGCTATGGCCCGATACTTCAACAAGATGTCAATCTGGTCGAAGAATATCATCTTCATTTTCCCTCAAGATGGACATGCTTCATTGAGGTCGTGGGTCGAAGCCTATCATACCACGCTTGATGCTACTGCCGGGTCTATTGAAGCTGCTATTGTCATGGAATACGGTGGTGAACAAGACAACTTCGAGTATTTTGCAATTGACTATGAAGGATTAAATGGTCAATTGCCTAACTTAGACTTGATTAATACCGCTAATAATGTAGCCTACCACGAAGGTTTACACTGTTCGCTCCAGGGAACTAAGGGCTATGAATTGACAAAGAACACCTATTTCACCCGATTAACAGTGTTGGTGAAAGGGATCGTTCAATTGACGTTGGCTGGACTCAGTGAAAGAAGCGCTGGTTGTGAAGCATTTTCGGGATGGCAGATTCAAGCCATAACCATTAGAGCTAAGGGACTGAATGGAGGTCATGACATCACCCAATTCGGAAGAGTGGTGGACTCTACTTTAAGATCGGTGAACAACTTGTTGGAAAAGTTTCATCAATCTTTCTTCTTTTACTTGTTATTATCACCAAAATACTTTGTTTCTATTGCTACCTACTTGCCTTCGGCAGTGTTAATGGCAGTGTCTTTTGCCGTCAGTTCTTTGGGTTGTTTGTTAAACTCGAACCTTGGTTTCTATGATTATGTTGCTAATATCAGTAAATTACTTACAATCTTCACTCTTATTGAATTGGGATGTTTCTTGTTTTCTGTCTACGTTCCATATTTACTCAGACTTGATTTACTTCCAGAAACCTCGTTTATTCAGGTGTTATTGGCCAGTTTATCGGTATTTACCTTATCGGTTAGTATCCCTCCATTCTTTAAGGATTTCCGGAAAACCACCAATGGCTCCCTCAACAAAGCAACCAGTTACTCCATAATTGCATTATCACTTTTTGTCATATCAATGTTGATCATTACCCTTTTGATTGTTCATTTTTCTTTGGCTTTGATCATTGGGTTATTCACACTTCCTCTAACCTTCATTCAACCCTTAATCACAAACTATAGCCCTACAAATAGGCTAAAGACAAACCTCAGAATAATGGCTTGCTTGGTTGTATCAAATCCAGTGTTTGTCATCTGCATTGTTGGGAGTTCTTATAGTGGTGAAGGATTTGACGGCATTTTGAGCTTGTTGAGAAATCTCTTAACCTCTTGGGATGAACTTCAGTGTTGGACCTGGTTTGTGGTGGTTTTAGGGTGGTTACCTTCATGGATTGGGATTGCTTTAAGTTGTGTACTTGGAAATTTCGGTGAAGATGAAGAAAAGAAAAACCAATAAATTGAATAGATATAAATGAAAATGCACATCACGATTCAGTATTAAGTAAAAAATCTAAGTAGCGAAACTGTTAATCATTCAAAGACTAAAGGGCTCATCTTTCATGCAGAATGTGTTTAATGTAGCTGGGAACTGACTACACGATAAAACTCATTTGCATATACAAATATCACTGGTTGATTATTGATAAATAATTTTCTCGAATATATAATACAAATATCACATTTTGGGGCTGGTCTGTTGGTTGTGGTTGTATTGACCTGTTGGTTGTATTGACCTAAGAAGCGTACTTGTTGATGAACTCCTTATGGAAATTCTCCCACCGGTTAATCCATTCAGTACCTGGAGGTAAGAACGTAGTTCTCAAGTGGTAAGTACCAGGAGCTTGACCGAAGCCTGATCCGGGAACACAACAGATACCGGTAGCTTCCAATAACTCTTCACAGTAGATTTCGTCAATGACGGAACCAGATTTTTCAGAAAATTCAAATAATTTAGGGTATTTTTCCTTATCGAAGCTTAATCTTGGGAAAAGATACATGGCCCCCTCGGGTCTGTTACAGGTGATATCTTCCATTTTGGTGAAAGCTTCGTAAAGAGAATCGGCTCTTTCTCTCAAATCATCATGAATACGCGTGGTCTCTTTATGATACAATGGATAAGAATGATCACCTTCTTTAGGAGGGTTAATCATGAGTTCAACCAAAGATTGACCGCTAACAACTGAACATAAGTTGATCGAGGTTAATTTGAAAATAACGTCTCTGACTTCTTTGGTGAAACCAACCAATTCCATATAACCACCTCTTTGACCACATTCACCACTAACACCCTTAGAGGTGGAATGAAGTGATGCAAGTTGAACATTGCCATAAAGGTGTGGTTTTTCGGCTAAGAGTCTGGATAACACTCTTCTGACAGAAATAAATTCTCCGTGGAATACATTTTCTTGATAGACTTCATCAGCAATGATAACCATTCCGTGTTCAGCAGCAATGTCAATAATGTCTACGATATCTTTTTCCTTCAAGATGGCACCTGTAGGATTACCGGGATTAATCACCACCAAAGCCTTGATGGTAACTCCCTTTTCTTTGTTTTCTTTGATTAAACGTCTGATTTGTTCGGGATCAGTGGACCAACTATGGGCTTCGTCCAAGTAGTATCCCACGGGTACGGCCCGGTTAAGAGCAATGGTAGCGGTGTACAAAGGATACTGAGGAATTGGAATCAAGAATCCAGAATGCTCGTCATGAGATAACACTTGGAGCAAGTATTGTACTGCAGCAGAAGCACCACTAGTCAAGAAAATGTCATTGGGATCGGCAGGATAACCGTCTCTTCGGGAAATAAAATCAGCAATGGACTGTCTCACTAAAGAAGAGCCTTGTGAATGGGAATAGGCACCAATAGAGCCAATATTGTCCAACAACGACTTAGCTCTGTCAATGACATCCTGAGGGAAAAGGTTATGAATAGTTCTGGTTTCGGATTTATCCAAAATATGTGGGTACTGCAAAATCGATAATACCTGACGGTACCAGGTAAGAGGTTTTTGATCCAATTGTTGAGGATTACCAATGTTGGCATTGATGATTTTATCATAAGGCAAACCATGATCTTCGCCAGATTCAAGTTGAGCTCTCAATTCCTCGGCTCTGATTGGAATCTTCCCTCTGACAGCATACTTTGCTTCGAGAGTAGACGAATTCAAGTCCTTGGTGGTTAACGGTCCTGCCGGAACAAAGCTACTGTTGAAACGCATGAAGTAACGAGAACCAGAGACTCTAACCACTTGGGAAATCCCACCAGTGGTGAATTTCGAGAATGATACCATTATATAAAACTTTCTGGCCCTGTGATAAGTGATAAGATAGATAAGAGAAAGAGAAAAAGAAAAATTTCAAAAGAGAGAGAAACCCGATTAAAAAATTTTTTTAAGGTTTCTTGAGACGAAGTCTAATTTCGGGCGAACCCCCCGCATTCCCATAAACGGCAACTACATGGAAGATATCCTGATCTTTGACGTGTGGACTTTAGCCACATGAACGGTGTATTGACGTGGGGGGGTAAACTCTTCTCGGCTAGCCGGTGAAGAGAAGGCATGGTGTCGGAAGTACATTCCCGCACATCTCGTCCAGGGGGATTGGAAGCGAGGGAAATTTCGCGCTATCTGCCATGCAGCATTGGTGATGATATGTTTTGCGGTACAATTAACTGCAATCTATCCCCCCTGTTTTCGTCAAAGTCCCGACGTCGATAAGCAAAATTTCCTTATCTCATGACAAAATTCTGTCCAGTGACGCTTAACCCATAGTGGCATGCGCACTCCCGATCAGTACAGGATGCAGGGACCCGGATGGTATGAGACCAGTGTCTGGTACGATATAAACGATGCTGAGGACACGAACCCTTACTATTTGATGGAGATACTGCGTCCAACAGAATTATTGCATCATGCAGAGAATACATGGTGTATGAGTGGAGTTGTACTGGTGTACTGGTGTACTGGTGTACTGGTGTCTTCTGCACCCCGTTTCCTGCCGATGTTCCTGAATCGTCCTTGATAAAGTTTCAAATCACGCACTTAAACGGTGGGACAGCTTCTAGATGGGTCTGAACTGTGTGACAGTGGTCCACTATTAAAGTTTTCTTAACTGTACTGTTTTACGCTTTCGCTCAAATATAATTGTGCTTCATATCAACCCCCCATTTTAGCTGCGTTTGTTCATCTTGCATAGTGCGTTTCTCACTCCACTATTTTTCAACACACACACCACTATCAGCAAAACCCTTTATCACCAGCAAGCATGTCCAAAGACCTTCCGTAGAAGGCACGCACAACTTTGCTATAATGATGACTTCTTAGCCAATCACTCTTTTTCTTCTTTTTTTTTTTGTAGGCCTCCAAAATCATCCGATTGTACTTGTTCCCCGGATTATTGCTGCACTCTCCAATCGCCTGATTAGGGACACCCCCTGAAATTTTTTTTATTATATAAAAACATATCAGTCTCCTCTTCATAAAAAAAGTCTATTTTCTTCTACTCAACTTCAAATTCAATAACCCATGTCTGATACTCACCAAAGAAGATTTTCTTTGGCAGTAGAAACCCCACAAGACGTTTCTCCTGTTGATGTACCCCCCAATAGACCCTTAGTAGCATTCTTAATAGATATGAATCATCCTCGTCTTGAGAGTTCAACGCCTAACCTAATGCATTCTCCCTCTGATCGTCGTGGTCTTCATCGCTCACTATCAGAACCGGGCTCCATGAATAACTATACCACATACTCGTACAACATCTGTAAATTAGTCCCAGGGTCAGTCCCCATGGCGAAGACTCCTGATAGAAGGTATTCGGTTTATGACTTAAACAGTAGCAATAGTAAGTCCACTTCAGCTAATAATTTGTTCAAGTACACACAACTGTCTTTCAACCATCATAGGCGGAACTCGGTGGCCCTCAAATTTCAAAACCCAAAATTTGTCGATAATTCAGCCACCCGCTATGGTTCTTAATTGATAGATGACCACGGTGTATAATAATGCATAATGATTAATGACCCAACAAAAAGAACTGTAGGAACTCCGTAATTGCTATCAAGGAGTTCAGTTGGTTGCTGCACCAAGTTCAGCCAAGTAAACATACATTGCAAATAACTTGGCCTAGTTCCTACTTGCTTGCTCTACTGTCCTTATCTCAGCACACTTCATGATCTCATCACACTATTTATGACTATATTGCTCTATTTACGGGTGCAAAAAAAAATATTTCGCGTGATGTTCATCTCCTAGTCCGTACCAAAGTAGAGTGAGTCGATGAACCTGGTTCTAAAATTCCAATCAGTATCCTTAAACCCTTCTTCATTGTACCATTGCACTGTTTTGTTTTCTTCGTCAATAGAACTCAATTTCCCTATGACAATATTAATCTTGGGGAACACATTATGTATTCTTCTTAACCCAATCTCAGTACACAAGTAACAGCACACAATTATATCACTCTGTTTGATTTTATGATCTATCAACACCTGAATTGCCATAATGGATGCGGCTCCACTGATTATTTGCGCATCAAATAGAAAAATCTTCTTGTTTTCCGTGCTAGACAAATTCTTGGGCAATGACTCGGTATGCAATTGGGGCTCTCCGGTTTCAGAGTCTGACTGAATCAACAACTTCCCAATCGAGATCTCCGGAAACGTCTTCTTGATAGAGTTCATGAAACAATCCCCCGATCTAATAATATTAACAGCAAAGATCTCATCTAGTGGCTTGAGCCCTTCAAATTTATGGTTGGATCCTGTAGTGACATTAATTGGCTCGTATCTGGTCAAGTGTTCAATAGCAGTTTCAATAATCAAAACCGATACCCTATCGAAGTAAAATATAAAGTCAGACCTTTCGGTGTATTGATTGAATAATATCGAGTGAATCCCTTTGGTATGATTGTTGTTTGGCAATATACTCACTACGTGCTTATCAATCAATTCATCCAATTTGAAGTCATTATGGTGTCCCAATTGTCGTAAACGTTTCAAATGTAATGAAGACTTTATCGATAATTGTTTCTGAATATGCTTGATCATTAATGTTATCGCTGTGACATTCTCCAATCCCCGTGGTATCACCAAATCCGCATTGTCCATGGTGGGGTTAACGTATCTAACTGCATTGGGTTTAACGAACGTTTCCCATTGTTTCATGGCTCCGCCTAGATCTCTTCCACGGTACAAGATGTCCCTCGTTAATCGTCTTGACAAACAAATGTCTAGATCGGTATCGACATATATTTTAATATCCATTAAATCCAATAACCGCTGGTCATATAATGCATATATCCCTTCAATAATGATAACGTTGGCTCCGTAAATAGTTGTAGTCTTTTCTGTTCTTTGATGCTTGGAAAAGGAATAAACCGGGATTTCTGTCTTCTCACCTCTTTTCAAACTTTTTGCCTTTTCATAGAGCAAATCTAAATCAAGTGATTTGGGGGTATCGAAATCCCATTCATTATTAAATGCCTTGATCGATTCTTCTTTCGTTAATGGTTTGTAGAAATTATCAAACGATAAAAGTACCGTCCAGGGCTGATTTAATTCCTGGATAATCTTCTGTGAAACAGACGTCTTGCCACTTCCTGAGTTACCAGCTACACCGATTATATAAGGCTCTGTCCATGGTGGGATATAAGTGGAAGTGCCCATCATTTCACTGTCCGTAGATCTATCAATATTCATAGGACTTGGGCTAAAAAAAGAACTATCAGGTCTATCGGGAACAATACGGGAGGAGCGTCTCCCTCTTTTGGAGTCCTCTTGTCCAGTCATTATAGGGTAATTGCTCTGGTGATTGGTCTTATTCGTCATCGAATTTCTCAAGATAAAACCTCATCTCCAACTTTTCGCGACAAACCTCATCTCTAACTCTCTAGGACAAAATCTCATCTCTAACTTTTCAGGACAAACCCTCGTCCGTTCACGTACAATGGCAGCCATACAAACTGGTAAAGGACGACATCGAAGAAGAGATGCTGGTGACTGGTCCTCCGGTAGTGAAGAAGAGCCGGAAGTCAAGGACGAAGTATCAGAAGAGAAGGAGCCATTTGTTGATTTTGATAAACTACGAGACCAATCCAGAAAGAACTATTTGCTGAAAAGGCACGAAACTAAGCTAGAAGAACTAGAGAACGAATTGGAACAGTTGAAGGGGAGCTCAAAACAAGAGTATAATCGAAAATTAAAGGTGTACCAGTTGTTGAAGCTGGCTAATGAATTGAATGGATGTGCTGGAGAAGTGGATAAGTTATATGATCTCCCAAGTGATTATGTTACTGATAAAGGGAAGATTGATAGAAAACGTAAGCACGATCTACTAAATGCCAAGTCGAAGGATTCTGAGCCTGAAATTGAAGATCAAAATAAACGAAATGGTGCAAATCGATATGAAAATCAATGGGAATTGGATCAATTGAAAAAGGCACAAGGGTTAGAAGGAGCAAATATCGACAAAATCGAATTTGCGGGCCAGGTAGATTATGAATTTGTGTTTGACGACTCTCAGTTTGTCGATTTTACTGATGATGAGGAAGGATTGGAAGGAGATGATGATGACGACAACGATAATGAAATCCAAACCACCTCACAAGCGTATAGAACTCAAATTGAACGAACGAGAATGTCCCTTCCAGTATTCAAATTTCGTGAGAGCTTTCTCGATTCAATTGACAAACACCAGGTTTTAATTGTCGTGGGTGAGACAGGTTCAGGTAAAACCACTCAATTACCGCAATACCTCCATGAAGCAGGATATTCGAAACAGAAAGATGGTGACAATGGTTTGTTACAGATTGGCTGTACTCAGCCACGTAAAGTTGCTGCAACTTCGGTGGCTGCAAGAGTCGCTGATGAGATGGGAGTGAAGCTAGGAGAAGAGGTCGGCTATAACGTGAGATTTGATGATAAGACCTCCAAAAACACTGTTTTGAAATACTTAACTGATGGTATGTTGTTGAGAGAATTTCTCAATGATCCTATCCTATCGAACTACGGCGCTTTGATGGTAGATGAAGCCCATGAAAGGACAGTGTCTACTGAAATTATTCTCAGTTTACTTAAGGACATCATTCGGGAACGAAGTGATTTGAAACTAATAATTGCATCTGCCACTATCAATGCTCAAAAGTTCTCTGATTTCTTCGACGGAGCCCCGATTTTTAATATTCCCGGTCGGAGATTCCCTGTCGATATTCACTACACTAAGAATCCCGAAGCAAACTATATCCAGGCAGCCATCACCACCATTTTTCAAATCCACACTACACAAGAAACTCCAGGAGATATCTTGGTGTTCTTAACAGGTCAAGAAGAAATAGAAACTATGGAAGAAGCTTTAATAGATGCCACAGTGAAGCTTGGTTCCCTGATTAAGAATTTAGTCGTCGCCCCGATCTATGCTAATTTACCACCAAACCTACAAAGGAAGATTTTCGAACCTACACCACCGAATACTAGAAAAGTTGTATTGGCCACGAATATTGCTGAAACTTCAATCACGATCGATGGTATAAGTTTTGTCATTGACCCAGGTTATGTCAAGGAAAATGTCTTCAATCCCGTGACAGGAATGGAAAGCTTGGTGGTAGTGCCTTGTTCAAGAGCTTCTGCTGATCAAAGAGCAGGGAGAGCCGGGAGAGTTGGTCCAGGGAAGTGCTTTCGATTATATACCAAATGGTCATTCTATAACGAGCTTCAAGCCAATCCTACCCCGGAGATTTTACGGGTTAATTTAACCTCGATCGTGTTATTACTATTATCTCTAGGTATTACGGATTTAATTGGTTTCGAATTCATGGATCCTCCAAGTTCTGATACCCTTATTAAATCATTGGAATTATTGTATGCCCTCGGGGCTCTCAATTCAAAAGGGGAATTGACGAAAACCGGCCGAAAGATGGCTGAATTCCCCATTGATCCGATGTTTTCCAAGAGTCTTATAAAAAGCAGTGATTACGGAGTATCGGAAGAGATTTTAAGTATTATTGCATTATTATCCGAGAGCTCAAGCTTATTCTACCGGCCCAAAAATAAGAAGGAAGAAGCAGATAAGAAGAAGGAGCTTTTTAATCACACTGTTGGAGATCATTTAACGTTACTTAATATATGGGAGCAGTGGGCAGACACTAGTTATTCAAACTTATGGTGTGAAGATAACTTTATTCAATACAAGACTCTCAAGAGAGCTCGTGATATACGGGAGCAGCTCCTCAAACTATGCAATAGAACAGGGATCTTGGTAGATAATGATGATAATCAACCGAAAAATCCTGATGATAAACTTATGAAAATTCAAAAATCAATTACGGCAGGATTTTTTCCCAACATAGCAAGATTGGGGAATATGGGAGACTCCTATCTGTCCGTGAAGAAAAACCAGCCGGTTTATATTCATCCATCTTCTTCATTGTACTCGGTTAAACCACCTCCCAAGATTCTCTTATACCATGAATTGGTTCTAACAAGTAAGGAATACATGAGGAACTGTATGTTGATCGACAGTAGATGGTTGACAGAATTGGCTCCCCATTACTACACCAAGAAAGAGTTAGAGGGTTTAAATGGGAAGCTCAACAGGTATAAATAGGAATAGAACAGTAAGCATTTACATCATCAGTAGAATTTTGCAGCCATCATCAACCGGTGCCAAGCAAACGTTTGGAGAACAAATAACATCTTATATTTAAGATCTCACGTTTTTCGAGTCTCTCTTAATATTCTCTTCTAAATAGTCAGCTTTTTCACTTTGTTCCGAGTTGGTCTCTACTCTCATTTATATTTAAAAATTTTGACTTCAAAATATGAGAAAAAACAGAAATTTTTGCAAAATTATACAAATTACAAAAAGATACAGAAAACCCAGCTGCTCATATTACCTCTTCTCTTATTCAAGTTATAATTGTAGCAAAGCTATCATATGATCTTCCCTATCTTGTAGACTTTCCTCTGTCTTAATTTAAAGTCTTGGTCCGAGAACGGAACGCGATTTTCGCGTCATACAAACAAATAAATATGATGTGGAAACTTAATCTTTAGTCACACTACGACAGCAATTCGGAGCTCAAGGAGACACCTCTTTGCCAAACATCATGGAGAAATATAGTCCATTGATGCCGTTTGCATTCACGTCATCTACTAGTGAAAAGATTGCCTTGAATACCACGCCCAGAAATCGAAAGATCATCGATGAAAATGCTCAAAGCATGTACCATACCCGGGGTAACGGCCCTAAATCCAAGGGGCCTAACCTCTCTGTTGCCCCTAGTTTGAAGCGTAAGATGGGGGCAAGTTTCAACGAAAAAGATGACATAAAGAGAAGAGACTTGCTCGAGGATTTAGACAGTGATCCTACGTTTGTTGATGAGAGTGATGACAACAAGGAAATACTTACTACGACTGAACATATTCAATTCGACGATGGCAACAACACCCTGGACACAGATACCGATAATGATGCCCAAAATTTTCCAAAGAAAAAGCACTTCACCTTGCCTAGTAGTCCAACATCTGGCCCCCAAGTAGACCAAAGTTATAGCTTCAACTTCAGTGTACCAGTATCACCAGCAGCAAACTTCCCTAGTGAAAGTCAACATAGTGATTTTGATATTGAGTTCCAAGAACAACAACCAGTGTTGATCACCTCCCAAAGCAAGAAATTTACTGTTCACGAATTGAGTTCAGAAACAGATTTCGGCATTGATTCATTCAATCGCTACAGAAACCCATTTCAGAACTGTCCATCTACTGATGGTAACACCGAATCAGAGGATTATAGAAAACAAATTCGACGTCTTGAAAACACTGCACATGAAAAAATTATGCATGCATTTGAAAATATGGATAGCTGTATCGACTTACAAGGTTTAGCTCTTACGGAAATCCCTGAAGATATAAAAGATTTAGACGATCTCGTAATATTTTCTTCGAAAAGCAATCCAGTTGTCTATCAATTATACCTCACTGATAATAGATTGAGATACTTGTCTCATCCCCTTTTTGCATTCACCAAATTGAACGTGTTAGGATTGCGCAAGAACAAGTTATTTGAAATCCCTCCATTGATAAGCAAGCTTGAAAATTTGACTGACTTATCAATTGGAACAAATAGATTGGAGTTCTTACCGCAACAAGTTCTTCAGCTACCAAAGCTCGAGTTCTTAAGAGCATGGCCAAATCCTTTCTTGCCAATACCTAAAGATGCAATCGAAAGGAAACCAAAACCAGCTGACTCGACTAAATATAAAACTCATTTTAGCCCCATAAGATGGAGATCTAGTACTCATCGATCTCTTCCTACTTTGAAGACTTTGTGTCTTAGCAAAATAGCCAGATATGATGTCACGTACCAGGAAACGAAAGTTTGGAAAAGACACACACCAAAAGTCCTTCATGGCCTAATTGCTTCTGCCATAACCAAAAGTCAGTTCCAAGAAACCTGTAGTGAATGCGACACTATAGCCGTGGAGCCAGTTGCGGAAGCGTATGAATGGTGGTATTATCTTCAAAATAAAAATCTCCCCATCAAGAAACAATTCTGCAGTGGGATCTGTGCTGACAAATGGCTATCGGAATCAATGAGTGAAATTTAACCTCTTAAGCATTTGAAACGAACGTATGACTAAATGATACCTACTTTGCTAAATAATCGAATATATATATATTCATGACTGCAATTCTTTTGCATCTGTTGTAACCACGTAATTGCTAGGGAAAAATCCAACCTTGCCTTCAAGTTCACCTTTCCACCAAGTAGAAGAGTCATCGGTGATTTTGATAATATCTCCTGTTTTAATCGTCAAATCACCTGTTTGTGAAGCCTGAAAACTGAATTGAGCAATACAGTATTTTGAAGAAGACGATGAGACAATTAGTTCATTTCCAGACGTTAGACTATCAAAATACTGCTTTCTGAAATTCGTAATGAACATTTCGTCAAGTTTGGTAATAACTTCCACAGTTTCTTGAGTATATCTCTTCGCTACATGGTTTAAAAAGTCCTTTGAAGTGATATCGGTAGTTATATTAAAACCATCCTTGAGGCAAAGGAGGTTGGAACTGACTTGATAGTCAACCATCAATTGGACGTAGTAAATCAGAAGATATAATGGCTCTAAAAATGATGTTACCAACTTGAAGAAATAAGGTAACTCCTTTTTGAGATTCTCATTAACATAATCATATTCTTTCTTTTGGTCCTCCACTTTTCTTTCAAGATGATAAAGCTGATTAGATTGTCTTACACTCATCTCGCTTTGCTTCTGTTTCAACATTAGCGACTCATGTTTGTTGTATAGCTTATCATACTCGTACTTCACCATCGATCTGTTCTTGATTCGTTTTTTGATGCTTTGGATTAAACTTAAAACCTTTTCAATTCTACCAGCAACACTTAGTGCCAACAACTCTAGTTCATCTTTGATAGTAGCGAGTATAATTGTGGAAACTTTCTGATAGATTTTCACATTCTCCCATTTTTTGCATTCATTAGAGAATAATTTCTTTTCTGGAGTTGAGATTGATATTTGGCTAATACTATCGAGATCTCCCAATATATTTATTTGATTTTTCGTATTCAATTCCATAAATACATTTCTTGAAAGTCCCGCATAAGGGTCAAATAATGATTTTGCCGCCTCAGAGACTTTGTTCATCAGCTGGCAAATTTCGAATACTTGGTCTTTGTATAGGGCAGTTGAATTTAACAACTTTCTAAAACTTTTTTCTATTTGAAATAGTTGAATCTCTAAATCGTCAAACACTTCATCAACCAAATACGACCCAAGCTTGGCTTTTTGTTTGAGTTTCTGTGGAGTATACTTTAAAGTGTTCCAATCTAAATGATCTCCAGCAGATTTCAAGCTTTCAGACATACGTAATCTGGTCACAAATGAAGTAACTTCATGTATCTTCGAGTTGGTATCTTCCATTTTGGAATCCATGGCTTTATCAGGTGCTCTTTGTTGAATACAAAGTTTTTTTTTTCAGCCGTTTTTCGCAACAAAAAGCATTAAAAATTGAATACAGAAATAAATAATAATCTATAAAAAGAAAATCCACTGGTTAAGGATGACCATGGTTTGAGCCAGGCCATGCGGATATCTTTTCTGCGGGTGAAGATCTACCGCTATTTTCGTAAGAGCTAGTACTAAGCTCAATAACTTTATCTGAGTTTTGATGTTCGCTGATAACATCGAGTTGGGTATGCAAGTTTCGCTTTGTTTCAAAGTCTTCAGGATTCTCCAAATTATTAATATCATTACGTAGATTGGAAATTTTTTCTTGGATCAAATCATCAAGAGAGGAAATCAATCTATCCCCGAAGTTCTTATCTGTGGGTAAATTCAAGTATATCTTGCTTTGTAGAACTTTCACTGTCTTTAAATTGTCCACACTCCTTTGAAGCTTCAGAGCTATGTTACTAGACTTCCCGAAATTATCATCAGACGGAGGATTAATTAATAATAATGCAGCATAATATAACATAATGTGAATATGGACGGGAACGTACTTCAAGTTGCTGAGAATATCCTTATCGTTTAACACCAAATTAAGAACAGTGTGCGCCGCCGTTACTGCAATGTTGGCATTGATAATAGCCTCGTTTTCACTCAAAAACTCCTTGTTCGAAACAAATGCCTCTTCATCATCACTGTCCTCCGAATCAGAATCTTCTTTCGATGAAGCCAAAGCAATAATCTTCTTCTTGGGTGGAACCTGACTAGTCGGATATTGAGGAGTGGTGCTTTCCCATTTGGGAAATACCACAGATTCATCATCACCAGTTTTCATCTGAAGTTGCCTCACTGCATCGGAATTAATATGCATTTTGGCAAAGTTGTAATAAATCAAAGTAGACTTTGACGACCAGATTGCTCCATTGTTGACCGGTGATAATAACACGGTCCAGGAAACCATCCATTTATCTAATTCTAAATTACTTTTAGACGGTATACCCAAAGATGAAGGAGTTAAAAGGTCCCATGCATTCCCTTTGAAGGCTTCATTAAGTGCTTGATTATATTCAACTTGTGACACTAATTTCAAATCGGTGAGATATTGCTTGGAATAATAGTCGTTGTTACGGGCATCCGCCTTATCAAGAGGTTGATTTTCCTGAGCATCTTCAGGTTCAAAAGTTTGAGTAATGAGCTTTTGCTTCTTGGTGATCAACAATTCTTTACTGTGTTTGAGGGAGTAGTCCTCAGAGTTGACTAGTCTTTGTCTATTGAATGTCAAACTTTGTTGGCCATCTAAAACATACAATAAATACCAAAGTTTCAATCGATTTCTTTCACTCAATGTGTTTCTATCATTTTCATCAGTAGTATACTCACCTGTTGGTGGTTTATTCAATCCAATTTCCTTTGCTAGTTGTAAAGCGAGCCCGGTGAACATTTGGGAATCAGAGAGCCAGAAACTACAAAGTACCAAGGCCACAATGGTATTGAACCCATCAACTTCAGTCTTAGGACTTCCTTTGAGCAATAATTTTCCGCAAAGATCATGAAGATACCGCTGAAGTTGACCCAGTTTTTGCGAAAGTTTACGATCTGGATAATGCATGGATGCTATGGTGCATATGGCACAGATTAAAATGGGAGATGAATCCCAGATGGCGTCCACAGAGAACTTAGAGATTTCAAATCCAAACAACTGGGGTGAAATATTGTCATCAAAGAATTTGAATAATGTTCGGGCTTGAGAGATGTCAAGGAATCCATTTCTAAAATCTTGTGGGAGACTCTGGTAGTGCATTACTTTGGGAGAGACTTTGATTCTTTTTTCTTCAGGTGTAGGAAGGTCTTCCAATTCTCGTTTATGAGCGCGTGGTGGTACTGATGGTTCAGGATATGGTGGTGAATATGGTCGAGAAGATAGTAAGTAATCGGACTGGAGGTATGTTGGATGTTGTCGAGAATGGAGTGAGGGTTGAGGCTGATGATGTTGGTGATGGTGACGAGGACTTTGTTTTTGGTATACAAATTGGTTAAATTGTTGTTGGTTTTCAAGCAAGAGGGTTTGGTTACTTCTTAAAACGTCCACCAAATCATTAAGTTTATCGTCGAAGATGTTTATTTTGTTTTCAATATGGGTTTTCCATTGTTCATCACTAGGATCCCGAGGAATGGCAGGAGAAGAAGCCGTGTTGGAGTATTGTGAAGATGTTGCCGTGAAATTAAATCCATTTTGCGAGGTAGTTGATGGGTTTGGAGCTTGTTGAGGGTAATGGGCCTGAGATAACGGGTTTAATGGTGGAAGTTTTATTTCATCACGAGGAACTATCGACGAGCCACTGGTTTTGGTTGGCGGTATCTGGGGCAAGTTTAACGACGGAAGTTTAGGAGCAAACTGACAGTTTACTACTTGGCCATTCTTTATACACCGTTCACAAGGAAGACCATTGGTGTATATGCATTTGACTTTTGATTTTTTACAGTTGGAACAGGGTTTTGTTCTCTTTTCCTTGGCCATGTTGAAGGACGTAATGGTAAGTTTTTTCTTTAGTTGTTATTGAGGCATGGGACCTGGTCTTTCGTGAGTGGGAGAGATAAGCTCGTCTTAAAGAAATGTAATTTCAATCTGATGCCGTACACCAAAGATCATCCGAGCTATTCCACCCGTACACCACTTTTCGGCTAGACTCATGCAGAGCCGGCGCATGACAGTTGCACCCCAGATTCAAAAATGTGGAGGGGGAAAATTCATTACTCTTCTTTGTAAGAACAAAGATGTCGATGAAATCCAAAATCAAGGCCTTTTTCGGTCCCCAGAGACAATACGTAGTTTCTGGAGCATCACCCAGTCCCGCTAAATTTGGGTTCAAGATCTTACTGTGGTACATAAGTCACGATTTACCCGTAGTGCCGGTCAATCCTAAAGAAGAAGAAATTTTAGGCCAACCAGTAGTGAAGAACATCACAGAGATTGTCGAGGCTGCGGTTGCAAAGAGTAAAGCAGGAAACTATGATTTAGGAGGTGCTGATGGTGTCAGCATTTCGTTTTTGACGCCGCCAGGAGTGACGGCAATTACGTTGAAGCAGATTGCCTCCGTGAAAGGCTTCAGAGACGTGGTCAAGGGTGTATGGTTACAACCTGGAAGTTATGACTACGACGTTTTGGAGGTTGCAGATAAAATTGGCTTAAATGGTGTGTTGATTGAAGAAGACGAATGTATTTTAAAGAGAGGCGAAGAAGGATTATACAGTGCCAACTTGTGAAGGAGAGCTAAAATTATACAGTGATTTTTTTTGGGGTTGGTAATACTAAAACAAGAGCGCCATCTTCAGACATCTTGATGGAGAAGAATTGAATAGACAAATACATATTAATCAAGAATCTTTTTAATGTAAGTGCCCCAGCTGGCGTCATCGTCGTTGGCTGCCTCGAGCTCTTGTTCGACATCAATCGTGTAAGGGAACGGTGAAGTGTCCAACGACGTTATTGGTGGTATATGTTCTTTATTTGTATCGGCAATGGTGATGATTTTGAGGAGGGTCTCTTCAAAACTATGGGCCGAGACCTTCATCGGGCTTTCGAACTGATTGTCAAGGGGTAAGCACTTTATATTTATGATCCAGGTTTCCCATAATTTCGTATCTTCAGTGTCATCATTCTTACCCTGGCCAAACCAGCCGGTTTTCTTTTTAGATTTAGTGACTTGCTTATCGAAGAACCTTATTTTGACGTGGCCCCATTTGACGTTTCTGTCTTCATAGATTCCGGGGTTGCTACTGACTAGGCCATACGGCGACACTTCTTGCTGTTGCTGTTCTGAAGAGGCTGATGGGTGGAAATATTTCCTTAGGAGCTGATCAACCTTTTCATCGATCAACGAGTCTAGGTCAGGTAGATGGGTTACCGTGGGGTACGTGATCCCTAGAAACTCGTCGGTTGCTGGCTCTATAGGGCCGAAGAGACGGTAGAAGAAGATCGACCATATTATACCTAATGTTGTTAGTACTTTGCTTTTGGCCAGGCCAGGGATATTTGTTGGCGGTAATCAACGTACCTTTGACTGACTCCCTCACTACCGAGCGTTCAGCAGTTAAGTTGAGGATGAACTTCATCTTTATGTAGGGACGAGGAGGTTATTTGGTGTGAGCGGTCATAAGTTGTGTGGAGACGATTTGAAAAAAAAGTGGGGCAAATGATTAAAGAAGAAGATAGAGATGAAAGAAATCAGATAAAATGCGTGAACGGTGTGAAACTGATTTTTTTTGTTGAGATAAGAAGTTTATGGTGTGAATGCGAGAGCGAAAGAACCCTGAACAAAAACATGTGTAAGCTACTAAAGTGGAGAGTTGCTTTCTTAGGGAGAAAGCATAGGGGAAGTCTAAGAGGGCACACTGGTGGTGTGGATTAAACTATAGACAGGAAATGTGTTGACCTTGTTAGGTGATGGCTGAGTTATGTAGTTGTTATATGTGATGGTTGAGTTGTTTGCTTGCTCTAGATTTTGGCAGAGTAGATATGTGCCTGCTGCTTGGAAAAACGCTAAGTGGCGATTACTGTATAGTGAGTGCTTATTCTCTGGACCATTGTACTACAATCAGGTGTAAGTTTAAGCAGGTCTACGGCGTTTTGGAGTAGGTGCCTGAAACACATCATAGACATACTTTCCCTTTCTCATTTTCTCGATCAATTGGCTTACTTCTGGAACCACCAATTCACGTAATACCTTAATATCTTCATCACTAAGCTCGCTAAGGACAAAATCAGCCATTATGTCCTTATCACCGCTTCCGATTGGACTACCTACTCCAACTGCAATTCGAGTATACATCTTCCCTAGCCCAAGGTCCAAACTCTTGAGTCCGTTGTGACCTCGAGGCGACGATCCTTGTGGTCGGACCAAGATCTTACCGAATGGCACTCTGGTATCATCACAGATGACTACGAGTGCTGGGGAAGAAGCCTGCGACTGGAGTTCTTTGAACTTATTCCATGCCGTAGTCACAGGAGGCCCGCTAATATTCATGTAGGTGGAATTACACTTGTACAACCAAACGTTCTGGCTCGCAGAGGTGTCACCATGCGGAAGGGAGGACTTGCTGAAGGAACCAAACTGTCCGTTGTGGACCAACTCATTGAGTACCCAATGGCCTACGTTGTGCCTGGTATTGTTGAATTGCGAGGTTTCAGGATTACCAATGGAGGCAACGAGAACAGCCGGAGGTTTATCGGCGATTTTGGTGTTAAGGGTTCGAACAGGCTGGAACCATAGCCAGTTACGGAAAAAGAGGTAGTTCTGTCGAAGCATGAATATGAAGCCGAACATGAAGAAGTTTTGAGCAGAAAATACATGAAGATGAGATAAGGCGCACCAAAGACAAAAAATGTTGAAGAAGAATTGGTCTATTTGATTCATTAATGTATGGTTTTAGTTATCATTCGATATTATGAGTTCCTTGCTCTTCTTTTAACTCTTATATACCACTCTAGAGCTCGTAGAACCGACAGCAGCGCTTGTCGATTGTCATATAATCATTATAAATCTATACACTTAATGGGCCAATTCCGTCAAGTTACTGTGAGATTTCTCATATCGCAAATGTTGAGACTTGGAAACTTTTTTCAATTCTGTTAATCGTTCTCTCAATGTTGGTACATCTCTTAAATTCTTCTCCAACACAAGACGTTCTTCTTCGAATTTTAATCTTCTTTCCGCATCCAATTCTCCGAAAAAGTATCCTCCTTTACCATCGAATTTCAACAAATAGTTATGGAAGTGCCATAAAGCTGGTCTATGAGCCACCGACAACAATGAAATTCCTAATTCTTGTGCATGTTTGTACATAAATTGTTCCATGGTAGGGGAGACAGCTGAAGTACACTCATCAAGAACAGCAAATTTAGGCTGATGATAATATAATCTGGCCATGGCCAATCTTTGTTGTGCTCCAACAGATAATTCTTCACTCCATTCTTTAACTTCATCCCAGGAATCGTTTCCATTGGTTAACAATTCATCAAGGTTTAATATAGTCAAAATCTCCTTCAAATCCTTATCGGTTTTCTTATGAACATTTTTTTTATATTGTTCTAAAGTATGAGGATAAATGATTTGTTCACGAAGAGTTCCTCTGCACAAATATGCTCTTTGAGGAATGTAGAACATGTTTTCGGTGGTAGGGATGATAATTTCTCCTTCTTTACATGGCCATAATCCTCCTAACATTCTGAATAAGGAAGACTTACCTGATCCATTGGGTCCAGCAATCAATAAATGCTGTCCGTGCTTGATACTAAAATTAAGAGTCTCAATAAGAGTAACATCGGCAGGGGTAACCAATCTGACATCTTTGAAAGTAACTTCATTACCATACGTGACCGTACCTGTCTTCTCATCTCCTGCAGGTTTCTTCTTACTATCCTTGATAGTTTGCAAGACATCTTGTAAATCAGCAACTCTGGAAGCATGGCCAATCACTTGAAGAAGATATCTTCTAGAATAGATTAATCTATCCAACGAATCCGAAACACTTAAAAGTAACCTTCTGTTGGTGATGAAAGTACTAGAAGCAGAAGGATCCGGTTCTTCCCCAAGATATTTGTTAATGAAAACAGGGGCTGAACACAACACCAAACCAGCGGCACCCCAGAAGTATTTGACGATGAAAGTTTGAGCAACTTCATGAACTGCTCTTTTCCAGTATTCCATCTTTAAGAACCTTTCTAATTGATAGTAACAGTAGTCAAGATAATCTAATTCACGTTTATGACCTCTCAAAAACGCAATTTCTTCACTATTGGTCACAACCTTAGAGTGAGCAGATCTTAACTGTCCTTCCAAGTGAGCTCTTTCAGAGGCTAATTTAGCAAACGGAGGAGAGAAGAATCTTAAAACAAAAGTAGAAAAGTAAGCAATGATACCAAGAGCCAATGTTCCCTCCCCACTACCAACACCACTTTTAGATAGCTCTTTAGCACAAAGTAATAAATCAAGAGTTGGTTTTAATAGCTGGCCTGGTAAACTTGCTAAAGCAAGAGATAATCTGGCCACATCAGTAGAGAGTCTTTGATCTGGATCCTTAATTTTTTTATCAGAGAGTTGAATCAAAGAATAATAATTTGGATCTAAATTATCTGGCAAATAATCATTCAATATACTATTATTGATGTTGATTCTCAAATTCTGACGCATTTTACTTTTAGTCCAATTTAGTAAAGAGTTCACTATCGATGCTGGTAAACCTAAAAACATCCAGAAAGCTAATAATTTCCCAAATCTTCTCAATCTTTTGGTGACCAAAGCCCCCACCAATTTACCATCTAAACTAGCAACTTTGATAGTCAAAAAGGTTCTTACTACTAATAAAACGAGGTGACAAGCAAAGTACCCCACCACGGGACTCATGACTGAGGGGACTGCTGCCTTCCATAGACGACGAGAGGCCTCCTTAGAGATCTTAGGTGACTTTTTCAGGGAGGGAGGAGGTAACATCTTTTTATGATGATTGCTAGATGAAGCATCAGCTAAATCTTTAGTCTTATCATCGGCGTTGTTGCTATTCGATTTGGAACTAGAACTGGTATTTGTTTGTGTGGCACCCGAAAACGCAGCAATGACAAGGATGATATAGGAGGAATTAAGGAAGAGGGAACGATTGCCCTTATAAACACGGAGGAGCGACGATGTGAATGTGTCAGTCGGACTAGTAATGGCGTTCGTCATATCAATCTATAAAGCGGCACCTGACGGAAGCTTGCTGTGTCTGGAGAGAAGAAATGCTGTTGAAACAGAGATGCGCTGGAAGCCTTTGTGGGGCAGCAAGATTACGTAAGGGTGATTTTACCGAGGGATAAGGTGCACGGGTTTTTGAATATTCCAAACGTATAATTATACAAGCATGTCTATACGTACATTACTGAGCTAGCTCATCAACTAGCTCCCTAAAATCTTTCTTCTGGTCCTCGATATTGCTGCCCAACTCCTCCATTCGGGTAAAGTAGAAGTGGTTGGCCAAGTCGGTGGTGTCCTTGCAGTCGCTGTGCTGCTGTAGTACATCCTGATAGAGTTTTGAAACCTGAGAACCGGTGAGAGGCAGTGTCATCGGCAATTTATCTTGGGCTATAGAAATCTGTGTAGCTTGGTGTTCATACCATTGTTTGGCGATACCGTCTAGCTTTTTTTCACTGGGCTGTATGGACTCTGGTTCTATAAGTCCGTTGGTGTGTAGTAGCTGTGTGAGAAGTAGCAAGTCTCGGTTATTGTACGTTGATGCCTTAACTAATGCTGGATTCGCCATATCTTCTTTCAAAGTCCAAAGGTTGATCACTTGCAACCCAGTTTACATGAAAGTAGGCAAATTTTCACCATTCCAAATTAAAGGGTCGTGCTCTCCCCGATTTGTCAACAAAGATAAACTGGAAAAGAATCCTGTTCCTTAGCGTCCTGTTACTTAACGTTTGCTCTCTCTTTCTAACTGCACCTTCTCCACTGAGCGATGATGTCCCAGCAGTCAGGGCAACCTGGGGGTAATTTCGAGGAGAAGTTTGCTGAAATCGATATCAACATCCCTAAATTGCAATCTTCATACTCTCTAACAAATGGCCATGCGAAGCCCCAATCAAAAAAGTCTATGGCCAAGTATCCTGCCAGCTTGTATCCCAACTCCAAAGCACTCCCACGAACCCCTAGTGGCAAAGTCACCAGCGACGGATCCAGAAATACAACCCCATCCAAGTCCCCTGTGCTATCTACCGCCAGAAGAGCTGAATCGCGGTCCCTAAAACACCTGTCCTCAGGAGACCTACTACTGGTGCCAAAACTTGGTCAGGTAAAACAATCACCAGTAACGAAACTGTCGCAGTTACCCAAAAACCCCAGTAAACTCCTGCCCCAGTTCTCTTTCATGAGAGATACATCATCATCCACACTCAAGAAGCAAACCACTCCGAATAACCCCATAAAACAACCATTTGCCCCTCTCGACTCTCCATCCAAGTACCGTTCTGTTTCTGAGTCCCATAAAATCATAAATCATAAAAAGCGACCATTGAGAACAATAAGTACGTCTGTACCATCAATAACTCAGTCCTCATCTCGTGCTCGGCTAGTATCAAATTCAATATCTAAACCAAAACCTTCTGACATAACCAATATTTCCTTTAGCAATAAGCCATCTGAAGCCACAAACAATTCCTACATACTGAACAACAACTACAGCAAACCATCTGAGGTAACAAACAACACTGACTCAGAACCTGAAGAATCCATCCCCCGACCCAAGAAAGAACATCCATATAAGGCTCTAACAGCAAAACCTGATGCAACCCGAAAAGTAAGGACCGTACGAATACCCAGTGAAGAGAAAAAACGATTTGATTCATTTCAAGATCTCTGTAATAGCATTTATGAAGATCAGCCAGATCTCTTTGAGGATGTCGAGTCTACAGATTGGCAATTCGCCAGCTCTCCTCCAATTGCTCCTCAAGATATCACTACCGAAGCAACTAATGGAGACACACCTCTCAGTGTTTATGAACGAGGAGAAATACTACATAAAAAGGATCTTTACTACATTCCAAATCGACCCCAGCAACAACAATCACAAGTGAATGCATCCATAAATATAAGAAATTACAATGATAACTATGGATTTGATGATGAAAGTGGAAATTATCTAGTTAGGCCCAACGATCATATTAACTATCGATTTGAGATTGAGAAGGTTTTGGGAAATGGGTCATTTGGGAATGTAGTTGAATGTTCCGACCACAGGTTTTACTGCCAAGCACAAAATAGAAACAAGGCGGTGGCCATTAAGATTATAAAGAACGATTTAAATTGGTCACTGCAGGCAGTTTACGAAATTAAAATGCTAAAGCATCTTAATGACAAATGGCTGAGTGGACCGAGGAATATGTCTAATTCAGATCCTCAATACACTCAATACTATGGAAATGAAGTTACCGGATGTCCTGTGTTGACCTATTTTGATCATTTTCACTTCAGATGCCACATGTGTATCGTAACTGAAGTGCTTTCATTAAACTTGTATTCTTTGTTAGAAATCACTAAATTCAGAGGTATTTCCGGTAATTTATTGAAGGATTTTTCGACAAAGATACTCCAGGGTTTACAATTTATACATGACAGTAAGATCATCCATTGTGACATAAAACCAGAGAATATTATGATAAAATTACCTAACGGGTTCAACCCTGATACTGTGGTAGAAGACGGAGACTTTGTTGTTAAGATCATTGATTTTGGGTCGTCTTGTTTTAATGATGAAATATCGTACTCCTATATCCAGTCTCGATTCTACCGAGCACCGGAGGTTATAACTGGGGCCAAGTACAATAACATGATTGATATCTGGTCATTTGGATGTGTCATTGCTGAGTTGTATTCCGGTTTCCCGTTATTTCCTGGGAAGAATGAGTTAGAACAAGTAGGTCTTATCGCAGAAGTTCTTGGAGCTCCTAGTAGTGCATTAGTTCAAAGTCAACGTAACGTTTTGGTGAAATCAATTCGCAGCCAAAATGCAGCCAGGAACATGTTTGAAGGTGACTTCATGGCTCCGAAATTGAATACAGTTCCTATGTCTACGAAACCAAACATCGACGAGAAATCTATAAAGAGAACATTGCTATTCACATTATTTGATCTAGAGGGAAGGATAAATCTTGACTTCCTCAACCAAAGGCTTCAGATTGCCTCGTCATCGCATGCTCCTACTTCCTCAAACTTCAATGCAACTCCACTACGGAAGAGCATTAGACTTAGCTCTAAGTCACTCGAAGTAGCGGTGAAATCGTATGGCCACAGTGAGGAAGAGAAGAAGTATAATCACCAATTCATCAAATTCTTACAACTGATCTTCAAATGGGATCCGAAACAGAGATTGCTCGCTTCGGAACTATTGCAGCACCGCTTTTTGCATCAATAATTATTTTTAACTCCGGACCTGCGCATACATGCAGAATTATATAGTCCATGCATCATATATCGATTACATAAACTATGTCATTTTATTACATCCATCTATAGGAGCACTTCCCCTGTACTCTTCTCTCGTGCGATAGCAGTCTCAGCTTAGCCTTTGTTCTGAATTGAGAGTGCACGCGAAACATGTGAAGTCTCGCGAGGTTGCGACTCTGTTTTTTATCCCCACATTATATTTTTTTTTTTACATCTTCTCTGCACCCACTTTCTGATCTTACCAGCAAAATCCGTGGGCCAATGAGTACTACGGAGCCTGAAGCCAGTAGAAGTCGAAGAGCAACGCGTGCTGCTCTTACTAAAGTATACCAAGTCACGAATCAGATTTCGGATAAACATATTGGCACGAACCGAGGCATTGCTGCAGGTACAGCAGCTTCACTACTTGAAATGGGACTCGAGAAAATAAACCGAACCAATGCAGATGAAAAGTATGCCTATTCCGAAGAAGAACTCAAATCATTAAAGGATATGGCGCTGTCGGCAGAGGAAGAACTCCAGAATAAAGAGAACAATAAACTGGGCCATTTCGTGGACAGTCTTCTTGAAAAAGTGCTAAAACACGCCATTCCCGCTGATGAACAGATCTTATTTGAAGAGAAGTTGAATGATCCAGAAAGAAATAAGCGTCCAAGATTATCATTCAAAATACTTGCCTCCAATTTCAAGAAGTTGAGTTCGAAAATGGGTGCATTCTTTGAAATTCAATATGGCATGATTCATGTAATTACCTGGAAAAATCCGACAAAGACCCTTTCATTCTTGGTCCTATACACTGCCATATGTCTTTGGCCTCATTTGGTGTTAGCATTACCTCTGCTTTTTCTCATGTTTGGTATAATGATCCCAGGTTACATCCATAGACACCCTATGCCAACGCCGGAGCTCATCAAGGTGAAAAAGCGGGGCCAATCACTCTTGGACTTCTTCAATCTGTCTCTGGATAGTAGTATTTTCATGGACCTACTTGGCGAGGAATACAATGAAGACCGTCGTGATTCGGATACTTTTAGCTCCAAATCGTCTGACACCAACATTACTTCGACGGTGTTCACCCAGAAACCGATTTCGGCCTCTTCGGTTTCCACCAGTTCTGGAGACACCAACGAGATAATAGAAAAGAAGAAACGGGCACACTACGCCAGGTCGCAAGTCTCTTTAATGATTAATATGAGAGACTTGCAAAACTTAACTACAGATGTGTTAAAAGGATTGCAAGCAGCTGAATCGTTCTGGTTTGAAACAGCAGGCTTCAAAGATGAAAGATTATCAACATTCATGTTTTACGGTGTGATTGTTGCTAGTTCAGTAATCTTGTTTTTAGGTAGCTACATTCCTTGGAGGCTCATCTTCATTCAGTCAGGATGGATAGGGATTATTCTTTGTCATCCAAACAGTAAGAAGTACTTAATGACTCTCAAGAAAAACCAACAAATTGCAAAGCTCAAAGCCCGGGCCCAAGAAACGAAGACTGAAGAAGAACCGGTAAAAATCGAAAAGGACGATGACTCAGGAGCCATCAAAAGATTTGAAAGAAACGATATTATCGTTGATGATTCTCCTGAACTTAGAACTGTAGAAGTGTTTGAATTGCAAGTCAAGAGCTTGACGAAGAATAC
Organism: Isabelozyma heimii; assembly: GCA_030555995.1. Classification (NCBI taxonomy): domain Eukaryota; kingdom Fungi; phylum Ascomycota; class Pichiomycetes; order Serinales; family Metschnikowiaceae; genus Isabelozyma; species Isabelozyma heimii. Next base: position 35,052 of record JANIVW010000061.1, read on the forward strand.
ATGGTCATTCTATCTCTACTCCACCAAACTATTCAGCCATAAGGATCATTTAAGAATTGCTGGTAAAAAGCCTTCGGGAGTGACCCATCTATCAAAGGTTATTCCACCACCAGATTGGAAATTTGACGTTGGCTATGAAAACAATTGGATTATTGATAATGACCCAGAAAAGTTTCTTCAATCCAGATCTTACGACGTGAGTCAATTCAAGCTTGAGGAAGCAGGCAATGATGGATGGATATACGATGACCATGAGTCCAATGATAGCGCCGATATGTCTTATCAATTCCGTAGAAGAAGACTTGTTCGGGTGTGCTACAGATACTCCAGACCTCCCAAGAAACCCAGAGGATATTAAGTAGATCGTAAATACATTGAGACGAATAAATACACAAAGAAGTTTCTACATAAAGAGTTATTTACATAAAGTTGGAGTGTAATGAGAAGAATTGTTAGTCGTCGACCCCAGCCATGCCCTCAAATAATCTACCATAACAAGGACTGCTCGCCTCTCTGAAATGGCCATAGGGGTCAGAAGGGTCTAAAAAAGCCCCACAGAGGTTGCAAAAAAAAGTTTTACAAGTAGAACAGCACATTTTGTTGCAACCGTCTGCTCTTTGAATAATTATTTCACATGTAGGACACTTGGTAAGACCCAGATTTTCGTCATTGAGAAGTTCGTTAAACATTTTATCCATTAGATATTCGTTAGCCATTTTTTTCATGAGAGCACGTCCGTACTGATAACCCAAACCCCTTCGTTCCACGGAATCTTTGTCTGTTTCAAGCCATAACTGCAAATCCTTTAGAGGAATATCGGAATACTTCCCTCCATTGGCCTTTTTTGTGCATTGTACGTACTTCCCGTGCCAGGATCTTTGACAGTAGTAACAGAAAGCGAATCGACACTTTCCACAAACCACCAACTGCTCAGTATCGTCTCTGAATATCATCTCCAGGCATTGGGGGCATGCCGTTAGTCTCGTGGGAAGAATACGGGAGATCATATCATGCTGTTGTTTGGTGAACAAATCTAAGAATCTCTCAATCAATGGTTCTGCTTGTGACTTGTCCTTGTTGGTGAAAATGGTTCGTAACAAGTCTATGGATATTGGAGGAGACAAGTACTTTGCCTTAAGCTCATTCCAGTTCGTTTTCGAAAGGTCAATATTATCCGATCGTGAGTACTTCTCTCTGAGCTTGACTAATCTGGAATTACAATCAAAATTCGGACAATGAACTTTTTCTATAGACCCGGTTTCAATCAAGGAATGAAAGAAATCGTACAAGCACTCGTTGCAAAACACATGCTTGCAGTCTTCAAACCGAGAGCACGCTGCGCCTTTGAAGTCATTTTGGCAAATTTCACAGTTGAACGTCAGATTATTGAATTTATGTTGGTGTTGTTGCTTATTAAACGATAGTAAGTTATCAAACGTTTCGTCTTCGCTACAATTAATTTCCTTTCCAATTAACAGTTTCAACTCATAGTCCACTCTGTTTTTCACCAAATCAACGAAACTAAACAACACCTCTGCCCGATACTCCTCCCATAAGTGGCGGAGTTCCTCAGCAAGTGAATTAGTCACCGAAGTGCTTAACACAGGAGATACTATGTCCAAAATCGGAGGCTGTTCGTTTGGATAACCAGAGCCCAACAGGAACCTGAGGGTTATTGGAGGAAGATAGTTCACCATGGCACTTCTTTTCACAGAGTCTTTCTTCTCTGTTAGCATCAACGTTACTCCTTGGTCACAGACTATGGGGATATCTATGGTCCCACACACTTTGTCGACGTTGATTCTCGTGGTTTGTGGGTAGATGGCGACCAATGACTGAAGTTCCTGTATCCGTACATCGTCGGAGAACTCAACGTCGAAATCGGACATAGCCCATTTTTTCTTGCACTTTAGCAGAGGTTGGAGAGTTCTTATCAGAGTGTCACAATTTTTTTTTTTTTTCTTTTGAGAACAAAATTTCTTGAGATTGATTTTTTTTCAGCCAGGTGTTAGCTACTTTAAGCATGGATTCCTTCTCCAAACGAGTGAGGACGTTCGATGCGTTTCCCAAAGTGGACTCCGAGCACCAAGTGCGTTCCAGTAGAGGAGGACTTTCGACTCTATTGACGATATTCTGTGGGCTTTTGATCCTATGGGTTGAAGTTGGAGGGTATCTTGGAGGATACGTGGACCATCAATTCTCCATAAACCATAACATCAATGCCGATATCATGCTTAACATCGACTTGATGGTGGCAATGCCGTGTGAATTCCTCCACACCAACGTCATGGATATCACCGAAGACAGGTTTTTGGCCGGGGAATTGTTGAATTTTGAAGGAAGAAACTTTTTCTTACCCGAGAAGTTTGAAATCAATAACGAAAATGATGATCACAATACTCCCGATCTTGATGAGATCATGCAAGAAACGCTTCGAGCCCAGTTTGGGGTTGAAGGATTAAGATTGAATGAGGGGGCACCTGCTTGTCATATCTTTGGGCAAATTCCCGTCAATCAAGTAAGTGGAGATTTCCATATAACTGCCAGAGGATTCGGTTATCGAGACAGACTGACGGTACCATTTGAAGCATTAAATTTTTCTCATGTCATCAATGAATTTTCCTACGGAGAATTCTACCCATTCATCAAGAATCCATTGGATTATACCGGGAAAGTCACCGAAGAAAAACTCCAGGCCTATAGATACTACTCCAAAGTGGTGCCCACAACCTACGAAAGGTTAGGAATTCAAGTCGAAACCAACCAGTACTCATTAACTGAACAGCACAATGTGTACAAGATCAAAGGTAACCAACCTCAAGGAATACCGGGAATTTACTTCAAATACAACTTTGAGCCTATTCAATTGATAATCGCCGAAAAAAGATTGCCCTTCTTCCAATTTGTGGCTAGACTTGGAACCATAGTTGGAGGTTTGTTGATTCTAGCAGGTTACCTCTTTAGATTGTACGAAAAATTACTTCTCATTTTGTTCGGTAGAAAATATGTTGATAGAGATACAGAAAAAAGAGAGGGTGGCTTATTAGATAATGATGATAAAAAGTACTAAATATAATGTGTATTAGCGTAGATAATTTGACACTATTGTTCTCCTAAAAACCGATATTTGGCACCCATTATGCGTATGTAATCACACTAATCGTTCGCTTAATCCTCGCTTCTGCCCTACTCCTCTGCCCATCTACTCCTCTGTTGGACCCCGTGTTCTTCCTTGGCTTCGGCCGATTGCCGCTCATTTATCTTACCTTACCCCCATTTTCTTCCATATCTCCTCCCAGATCACCGCCCATTCTTCTTCCCCATCATCTTGTTCATGGATGACTTACCCGATTGGGAATGTCGATGCGGACTTTTGTATGGCACTCAAGCTTTTGTGTTTTTGTGCTCCATTTCTCTAATCACCCCTCGTACTTAGATAAAGAACTATAGAAAGAAAAATTATTTGTGTGTATTTCATTATAAGGTTTGAAAATTACCCGGATAGTTCTTATAATAATAAAATTGTAGTTCAAAAAAATATTTGGTACCTCTAAGATATCATATATCCGACCATCATCTGCTAGTCATCGCTTTTTTTTTTTGTTCGTCGGTGTATATATCTTGATATGATCGATGACAACTAAAATGCATTCTGAGGTCCAAAAATCAATCAAGCTAGAACAACCACAGATCTTGCAAATGCAATCCAAAGATGACCCCCAGACAAAACCTAAAAAAATTCAAAGATCAAGATTGGGGTGTAAATGTTGTAAACGATTGAAAATTAAATGTGATGAGGTCAAGCCAAGTTGTTCTTACTGTGTGAAAAACAACGTCAAATGTGATTATTCCTTGAAATTAACCTGGGGTGGAAGACCCTATAAAGACCCCCTGAAAAGAAAAGCAAAGTTCTCCTCCCCCTCGTATGGTCAAATAGCCTTCCATGATAATCCCCCACCACCGAAAAAGGCAAAGAAGAGAGATGACTCTTCCTTTAATAGTCCTATTGAGTTTGTCGTGGAAAGTCTACCTAAAGGTAAAGATATAATGACCCCCTCCCCTCTGAATAATACTGTAAATTCCAAGTCATCCCCAAAGAAAAAGCAACCAGACGTTTCTGACCTTCGACCCAAAAAGAAACTATTCCCTCTTAGTCCTTCTAATTCCAACATCGGGTCTCCATCCATACTTGGAGAAATTTCCTTCAATACCCCTTCTCAAAATATAACATCTACTGGAAATCCCGTCAATGCACAAACTCCAATAGATAACTTTCCTGGCATCTTTGACGGCATTGAAAACTTGTCAAATGCAGTCAACCGAATATCTAATGGAACACATCAGCTTAATCCAGACCTATTCATGAACTTCGTTAGCTCCACTGCTTTGCCTAATGGAACTCCAATAACCTCTTACAACAGCCCTGCTCCTCTAAGTAAGGAAGTTACTCCTGATTTAGACAAAAATTCTGAACCATATGAATCCACCACCGCTAAATCATTCTTCGATAATGACATTTTCCACAACTATGCTGAAGATATTGCAAAGATCCAATCATTCATGCCTGAAAACCCTTCTTTTTTTGTCAATGAAAGTCTTTCTCCCAATTTTGCCCTGTTTTCTCCTCGTCGAAGATTGGTGGAGGTTGATGAGGATGACGAAGATATTGACCCGTTGGATATGGATATCTATAGTGTCCTCTCGAAGGACTCTCAAGCAGTAACAGTGGATGATCCTTTCAAAACAATTCCTCCTCCATTAACTCCACTCCCAGAAATATTGCTACAAGTACCACTTTACAGGAGCTTGCTACATTTTTGGGTTAACGTAGCTTCCAGTAATTTGGTGCCAGCCCCCTCCCATATATACCTTGATAATCCTTTCCGAGTTTTATTGCCGCAAATGGCCATGAATCATATGTCAATTTTGACTACGCTTTTGGCATTTTCGGCTAAAGTGCGTTCTGCCCTCTCTGACTCCCAAAACTATATTCCCAACGAAATAATCGACCAATTATTGGGGAGGTCATGTGCGGAGTTATTGAAATCCCTCGAGGACAAAGAGGAGTCCACCTCTGACGCAACTTTAGCCACCATATTACTACTTTCTTGTTATGAGGCTTTTAATTGCGAGAATTTTGAAAGGCACCGGGCTCATACCATTGGAGCCCGACAAATTATTATGGCCCGAAGATCAGAGAACTCGTCGGCTCTAATTAATGGGAAGCCTGCGGATAATGCTGAAAGTCATGAAGTAACGAAAAAAGACTCTATTGATGAGGGTAACATTGCATTTTTCTTGATGAGATGGTTCGCTTACGTGGACGTTATTGGGGCTATCTCTTCAACGAAAGATTCACATAAATATTTACCATCTGATGATGAAAATTATGAGAGAATCACCACTTTAGGAATCTCCCTGGATTTGACTAAGGAAATGCCCATAGATCCAAAACGGGATATTGACTATTTGACAGGGTTTGACGTCAGGTTCTTTCCTCAATTGGCTGATATTGCGATTCTAATTAGAGAAACCGATGCTTATCTTGAAACACCTGGAAGTGATCCTAATAACTTACCACTTACGATTATTACCAAGGCGTTGGAAGTTAAGGAAAGAATCACCAAAGCATTTGAAGAAGGAGAGGCTCGAAGACAGAAAAAACTTGATAAGATCATTGATCATAAAGTTCAACTCAAAAAGCTTTTAAAAGGCACTGAAAATACCTCACCCCCAAACCTCACTAATCTTATTGAACAGGATAACGTTATGAGATGTACCAATAAGATTTTCTGTGATATGGGGATTCTCAATCTCTACCGAAGAGTGCTTCGCATCCCTAGGGAGTCGTCATTGGTGCAAGATCTCGCAAATGGTATCGGAGAAACCCTTGGAAACAACATCGAATCCTGTACTTCTGCGGAGATCTGTACTATATTTTGTATATTCTGTGCTGGTTGTGAAACCCAGAATCCAGATATGAGAGAGCTTTTCAGAGACAGGTTTTCAAAATTAACAGCTCTGGGGAATGTGGGGGCTAAGAAGAGTTTAAGAATAATGGAAAGATGCTGGGATACTGGTGAAGATTGGGTTTCATCTTCCCGTGCCCTCAACATTGATATTACTCTTTTATAAGCGGAAGAGAAGCAATTACCGATATAATCGCTGCATGCGTGAAAAATATCTTAATAATAGAATTGCATATCCGGAGAGCACTAATAGTTTCTCAAAATTTAAGTATCTTAGGAATTTAATAGCAAAATACTGTGCATCTACCTGTAGATTAAATTAATGGGGGACCCTCTTTTTTTTATGATGCCCCACATCACATAAATGTGCTTCTAAGTTGGTCTCTCTGCTTTGACACTAACTGAATATTTAATGACAAATGGGTAAGGCTCAATATGTTGCAAAAATTTGTCAGCTTTTGTCTCATTAATTTCGTGCCGATTTGTTTCAGCTCAAAATCGTCTTTTGATTCAAGACTTCTGTGGTTTTTTTTGCAATCGAGTATTCACAAAACTTACCGCGTTTCAACTTTTTTTTTTCCTTCACTTCATATTTTTGAAGGCAGTCAGTCTCTCTCTTCCTGATCGTAAGACGGTAGATTTCTTCTTGGTATAAGCAGATATTGAACCAAGTAACGCGTCATGGAATCGGACGCGATGGTTCTTGATGAGGCTCCCCCAGAATTCGAGTCAATTATTGCAGATATTGAAAAATCTAATCGGGCTCCTAATGAAGATGTTATTCATAATACCTGTCTTAAAAGATGTATGAACTATTTAGCAGATAACGCTCCAAAACGGCCATTCTTCAGTGACAAATATATGTATCCTATATCAACTTATTACCTCCTTATATTTTCGTTTCCTGGGATTAAAAATGAAAAAATTACCAATATTAACCAATATATGGTGAAAAGTTTGGAATCTAATGAAGAGTGTGTTCGTTGTTTCAACAGTTCCATTTGCAAAGCACGTGAAACCTTCCTTGTTAATCGAGGTGCCGGAGTTCCTACAGTGGAAGAATTCATCTCCGTGATTTACTCGTGGCACGCCTTAAGAATTGAAAAAACATTGACAGCATTCATCGACTCCTTACAAGAAGGTTATGTGATGACAGAGAAGGATAAAAATGCCATGTTGGAATGTGTCATGGGTCCTCAAATCTTGAATAATCACCCCAAAGTAAGGAAACTCTTCGGTACAGTCCTAGAGCGTAGTGGTGATGATAGATTAAAGTTTCTCACTCCCAAAACTTTGCCTCCAGGGATCATCTTCTTTCTCTTTGAGGGAAACAGCATAGAGAAAAAATGGACTGAGAAATTCTTGCAATACTTCAGAAAACAGGATACCATATACTCAGCACAAACCTTAGATAGTGGAATACTATTAGAATTTGACAAGTATTTCTATCGAATTCAAAGTGCTGAATACTTCAATGATGAATTTTGCATCCAATTCTGGTCAAATCTTTCTATTTTACTCGAATTTTTAGATAAAAGTGCCGTTTTAAATTTAAATAAACCTAAGGATATTGAAATTATGAGTAAATATAAGGACTTGACGTTCTATCCCTTACTTCGAGTGTTATTCAATAATATCATGGCGTCTCAAGATCGTCCTCTTGAATCAATTTTAATTGCATTTAACCGTCTCCTCCAAAAGTTGGGCAATACTTTTTGGAGTTGGACGTCTCCATACATTGCCATCAACTACCTAGATCCAATTCTCAATAACCCCAACTTTGGGAAAAACATCAGATCAATTAATGCCAGTGATAAGGTAGATAATCTCCTTGGCTGGTGTTTGTGCTTCGTTCAAACCTTGAGCGGTTCTCAACTACAAACCTTAGCATTAAGGCTTTGCAATTACCTTTTATCTGTATTAAAAAGCCATGATAGTTCCAGTAATAATAACGAATTTAATGTTGCTATCAATCGTTTGATATGCTCAGTATTGATAGATTGTTTTACCAAGGACGAAAAGACAGATTTTCATGAAAAGTCCTTTTCTGTGAATTTGCTAAAGAGACGAGATGTTAGAGCATTTGTGGATAATAATGCCAAATATTTTTTGAAACTAGCTACTGAAGATGGACACTTGAAGTCAACCGATAGACCTCTAGCCATTGACCTAATTTCAAAATGCATTTCCTATGATATTACTAGCTTGGCTCATAATTCCAGTTTGCTCAAAACTGGAACCAACATACCAACTTCGTTTGATATTTTCCCATTATTTTGGGATGGTTTATTGCAACTGCCAATATATTCAAATCCATCACTCATTGAAGCTCTTGTGTATTCCTTAAAGTATGTTTCAAGTGTCATCAAATTCTCTCTGAAGAAGATAACAGTTGACGGCAGCAAAGAAATGGCTGATGCTTTCAAACAACATAATAGCAATGTCACACATATATTCAATTTGATTGCCAACCTTTTGGATAAAGTTGGTATGGCAGACTCCAATACTTTGAAACAAATGTTATCAGAGACAAAATTTCTGATAAGTTTTTGGTCCTGTGTTTTTTCGCCATACGTCAATCAATCGTCCTTAAATATTTTATATGAAATATTTGATGCTGCTGGAAGACTCGAAGCTATTAAAAGTGTTCTTAAGGTAAATTTCAGGCCGACATTGGTTGCGATTACTGATACTTTGGAAGTCTTAACTAAGTTATCGGTGTATGAACCCTGCCCCAAAACCATGAGAATTATGATGGATGTTGTCAACTCCATTTCTAACCCTTTGAATGGAATACTTGCTGTTGCTCCACCAAAGGATTGTGAAGGGGAAATTCAACAATTATGGCAGTCAAGTTGGAATTTTTTGATTATGGTGTATGAGAAGACACTACAATGGGCAAGTTTTTATCATTTGGAAGAGTTAATCGAATTTACTCGTGATACCCTCGATCTAAGTCATTCATTATTGGATTCGTTTAGGTTAATTGTTGGTTCATTGCCTGGAGATTCTAAAGCAATGGCCCACACTTTGTTTGAACAATTCATGCAAGCATTTAATCATGTAATTATCTGGCTCAGATTAGGAGATACTTCATTATTGAGCTCATGTGTGGAGTTGGTTTTCAAAGGATTTGATTTAGCCAAAGATTTGGATTTCTCTGTAGATAGAGAATTCATCACTACGTTTGTGAAGTTTGGTGCCAGAGCTAAAAAATTTAATAACAAATTAAATGAACAACAAAGAGCTGATATTATTGCTAAAGCTAGTGAGTTTGATACAGAATTAGTCCAAGAAGTTTTAGCTGAATCCCGTAAATCCAGAGCAGTTTCGAAAGCCCCAGAAGCTGGGGATCAGCCGACAAAAGCTGATGTTCTGGCTGCTTTTAAGTATCAAACTCATCAGAAGCCAGTAAAACAACAAACTTTGGCAAGGTTCGGGGTTGTTACTCATGAACCCGTGGTGGCTCCGCGACCTTCTATTGACAAGTTCAAGCCATCCAATCTTGAGGCTATGAGAAAGGAATTGAAGTCCACAAGAGCTCCATTGCCGAAATCAAGTACAGTGGCACCTGCTGCTCCAAGACCGGCAGGTTTCAATAGCAAAAGTAGTGCACCTATCATTGGTCGTTCTTTAAATACTACCAGAAGGAAAAGAAACGACGATGACAGTTCGGATGAGGATGATCATGAAGACGTTGATATGTCTGATTTATTCGTAGATAAGAAAAAGGCTAAAGCAAAAGTTGTGGAAGTCGACTTTAATGGTAAACCAATCATCAGAGCTGCACCGCAGAAGACATTAATTCAACAAAAGAGTGAAGAGGAATGTATGAGATTGAGATTGAATGTTAACCTAAAGCCATTGTACACTACAATTTTGAAATGGAATTATAACTCCACTAATGAATACCCTGGAGAAGAGAAGAGTATTTATACCAACACTAAGGACTCATATAGTGATTTTAAGGATTATGCCAAGGTAACGGAACCTTTATTGATGTTGGAGTGCTGGCAAGGAATTCAGTCAGCTAAATTAACTAAACAAGAGCAACCTTTTGAGCTTTTAATTGGTAGTAGAGCCAGTTGTGATGGGTTTTTTGATGTTTATGCCTCTATTAAGAGGGTAGATGTAAATGAAAAGAAAATTAGTGATTCTGATTTGCTTGTTTTGGGATATAACCAAACGGAAATGCAAACGGATAACGAAGTTTGTAGATTTCTCAAAGCTCCTGGTTCTCAAACATGTTTAGCCAAAGTCAGAGAAATCAAGTCAACAAATGCTGATTTTTGTGATATCACCTTAAGAGTTTATCCCCAAGGATCGATGATGGGGATCCTTACACCAAAGTCACTTATTGTAAGTATGCGGGTTATGCAGATGGTTACTATTGAGAGAGAATACTCTTCTTTAAAAGCCCTTCCTTATTATGATCTTGGAAATGAAATCTTAGAGGCCAAGCCTACAACGTCAGAGTTCATCAGTGAAGAGAAAACAAGAGATTTGGTGAAAGTTCATGATGTAAATGAGTCCCAAGCAAAAGCAATTTTAGGCTCATGTAATAATGAAGGGTTCACCCTAATTCAAGGTCCTCCTGGTACAGGTAAAACCAAAACTATTCTTGGAATCGTTGGATATTCATTATCGCAAGACACGAAATCAAATGCCATCCAAGTGTTAACGAAAGATGGTGGAAGTCCGACACCTGAAGGGAGTCAGGGTCCAAAAGTTTTGGTATGCGCCCCCAGTAATGCTGCTGTTGATGAATTGGTATTACGTTTACGAGAAGGTGTGAAAAATTGCAATGGTAAGATTTTCAATCCTAAAGTAGTGAGATTAGGAAGAAGTGATGCTGTTAATTCTGCTGTTCGAGATTTAACTTTGGAAGAGTTACTCGATAGCCAGCTTCGTACACAAGCTACTAAAACAGCTATTGATCCTAATATTAGAGTTGAACATACCAAGTGTTTGGAACTTCGTGATAAATATCGAGAAGAATTAAAGTCTCCTGGATTGACTAGTGAAAAGGTAGGTGAACTAGAAACTAAATTGCTAGACGTTAATAAGAAAAGACATACGCTAGCTAAAAAACTTGATGAGCAACGAGAAAATGTTTCAATTGCTTTCCGAACTAAGGAGATAGAAAGGAGAAATCTTCAAGCTAAAATCTTGACCGAAGCTCAAATAATTTGTTCGACATTATCAGGTTCCGCTCATGATTTTCTATCAAAATTATCAATGAAATTTGATCAAGTAATAATTGACGAAGCCTGTCAATGTGTGGAATTGTCAGCATTAATCCCACTAAGGTATGGCTGTAAGAAATGCGTAATGGTTGGTGATCCAAATCAATTGCCTCCTACGGTTTTATCCCAAGCAGCTGCTTCATACAATTATGAACAAAGCTTATTCGTAAGAATGCAGAAAAATCATCCAGAAAGTGTTCACTTGTTGGATGTTCAATATCGTATGCATCCTGATATCTCCAAATTCCCCAGTATTTCGTTTTATGATTCTAAATTGAAAGATGGGCCCGATATGTTGAAGAAGAATGAAAGACCATGGCATAAAGAGTATCCTTTGACACCTTATAGATTTTTTGATATTGTGGGTAAGCATCAAAAGAATGAACTTTCTCGATCTTTATTCAATTATCAAGAAGCAACGGTAACATTGGAATTAGTAGCTCGGTTGATGCTTATTCTACCTGATAACAAGTTCAAAGGTAGAATTGGAATCATTTCACCTTATAAAGAGCAGATCAGAGTTCTCAAAGACGTTTTCAGAAAAAGATATGGTCAGAATATTCTTAATGAAATCGACTTCAACACCGTGGATGGTTTCCAAGGTCAAGAGAAGGAGATTATTATAATGTCATGTGTAAGAGCCAGTGAGACTGGGAATGTTGGATTTTTAAGCGATGTTCGTCGTATGAATGTGGCATTAACTCGTGCGAGAACAACACTTTGGATTCTTGGTAATGCGCAATCTCTTCGAAGAAACAAAGTCTGGAAAGAATTATTGGCAGATGCCCAACAACGAAATTGTATTATTGAAGCATCTCCAGGCTTTCTTAACAATATCCACAATTCTGCTGTGGTTCAAAATACTGAAGAGCCAACGCTTGTCAGTAGTGCTCCAGCTCAAGTTGTTGAAGAAGCCACCCAAGACAACGTTAAACCGCTGGTAACTTCTTCGGAGACGACAGCTGAAGAAATACTGGATTCAAAAGTCAATTCTGATTCACAGCAGTATAAAAAAAAACAATATCACCAGAACAAACCCTACATCCATAACAACCCAAATTATCACAACCAAAGCCAAAGGAACAATAACTATAACTACAACGGCCAATACAACCAAAACTATAATGGTCAATACAACCAAAACTATAGCGGGCAATACAACCAAAACTACTACAACAAATACAATAAGGACTACAATAATTATAATAAGTATCAGAATCATCAGAAGAACCAGAATGGTGGTCCTAAAAGCTCAATATTTGACAATAGGGAACCACAACTGAATGCATCCAAATCGCATAAGGCTTACGTACACCATGGTTCTGACCGATTCCCTAAAGGTCCTTCGGCTCTTTCATCCCTGTCTTCCGGAGTAAAACCTGGTCCTCCAGCAAAGTCTTCAGAGTTTAATTCGAATGCAGTACAGCCTACTTCGTCAGGCGAACTTAAAAGACCGGCACCAAAAAATCCTAGTATTTTTATCAATAAAAGAAGAAAGAATACTAGACCACCACAATAGTTATATTGCCATAAATGATTTTCTAGATGGTATTCTAACATCATTGTCAAAAACTTTTCCCCTCTGGAAATGGGCTATCACTACGTTCCATACACTTCCATAAATAAATTTCATCATCCATATAATACACAGATACATATCCTTTAGTCGATATCATTGTAGCCCAAGTTCTTGAAATCATCGGCTAGTAGTTGGTACTGTGACGGTTCTGAAATAACTTTCAAAGCTAAATAGACATTTCTGACTTCATTACCTACTGCAGTTTGAAGTAATAGCCTATCTGGTTCCGAAGATTGTGGTGATTTAATGGGCTCTAAAGTTGCAAGTCCCTTTAAATTTTGAAGCATCGACGCTAGTACATGAACCAATTCAGATTGCATTTCCGATTGAGACTCAATAGAGTTGGCTATTTGGCTTGATAGTTTGATCTCTTCATTTTTAATATACGCAATTAAATCTTTCCATCGGAGACTAAACTCATGGAATTGCGTGGCTTGTCTTGATGTCCATAATACTAGGTCCTCAAGCGCTTCGATTTTATGCATCAAGAGCAACAATATTGGCTCCACATCTATTTTTGATTCTATGGTGTTGTCAATATCATCAACTTTTGGAATCTCTGCCATCTCACGTTGTTGAAAGCTGTCATTGCCACTTTCCTTCACTAATTTCAAAAATTGGATTAATTTGCTCTTAACATCAACTGATCTCTTGGACCCCCTGGCAAATCCCTTCTCAAATGCAGATGGACCCTTGTCATGGTTGAGGGATGATTCGTCGTGGGCAGGTGTGTCTTCCGGGACAATAAGCGGTTGCATACCCATCGACTCTGCTTTGAAAGGTGATTCCACCACTCTAGGAGACGACTCTACTGGGTTAGCTATTTCTCTATCACTTCTGAGAACTCTCATGTTCATTGGTTGCTCATATTGTGAGTTATTTTTGGGAATCTTCAGATTCGTGTGTTGTTCGGATGGGGGGTGATTTCTGGAAAATTTCACATTCACTGGTTCTTGCTTGATCACTGAATTTAAGTCCTTATCTGGCATTCCATTCAGTCTAAAAAAATGAGCAACAGCATCCTGGCCCTGTTTTTCTAGTCTCTTGAACGATTCAACGTACTTTGACGTTCTACTTTCTAGTACTGAGCTGGTCTTATCAATTTCAAGTAGTAAGAGTCGCTTTTTCTCTTTGGCAGATTCTAATCTTTTCTCAAGATCATTAATCTCACCATCTACATCTGCACTCTGCTCAAGCAATTGCCCGAGTTTGTGGCCATGCTTATTATCCATACTCTTGATGACTTTGATTCTATTGAGAATCTTATCTCTTTTTTTATCCCAACTTTCAAAGCTTCGCAACAACGCTTCTGTTGTCGTCGTATCTCGAGAGTAAATTTCATTCAAGGAGTAAAAATTCTCCGAAAGATGTTCGAAGTTCTGGGAAATCATACTTCGAACCTTATTTATCTTGTCACTACCTTGTTCTAGAAGTATACGGTGATTCCTTATATTCTTCCGTATTTCCTTATAATGAGTGCTGTTCTTGCTCTGGAGATACTCTAAAGGGCTATCCTGGTCCCTTTGTTTAAATGCAATGGAAAAGTCATGGTTTGGTTCAATTTTAGAGTTAAATATCGATCCGTTTCCGGATAATACTTCACTCTCTAGCATGATAGATGGGTTCTGGAAAAAAGCACTGTGAAGAAGATTAGGAGTTGAGTTACGATCCAATGTTGGTGTAGGGCTTTTCCGATCATTCATCTCAGGGCTGTCTGGAAATAAAAACTCCTGAAGATCAGGCTCATCATCTTCGGAGGTGGATTCTGGGATGGAGTTCGGAAAGACTGGCCGGGAACTTTCAGTTCTGTACTTCAGTGGGGATGTGGTGGGATGGACTATCGTGGAGCCCAAACTTATGGACTCGAATCCATTCGTACTGGTGGACTCGGAATGTAGAGACATCTGTAAAAGAATGAGGTCTCTTATCGTACTCCACAGGTGATAAGAAAAAGGTCCCAAATAGCGCCGCGTTTAGTGTGCACTTAAACCGCACCGCGTTGTTCTCAAAGTGGGCCCGTTCTGCGTCTATGTGGCCCGCAATGGGATCTAAAATGGCTCCGCCTTTGACCCAAGTCTTCCAAAATAGCCCCGTCTCGGGTCCGCATTTTGTCAAATGATCCCCGTTAGAGTCACACAATGGCCCTGCGCTGGTTCCATCTAGGATGATGCTGCCTATCTCCTACACTATTGTTTGTTATTATCATAAATATGCGTACTAAATAACACTAAAATTACCGTCAGATCATGTTCAAAGTCAAGGAATTGGCAATACTCTTCGAATCCACCACATTCTTGAACTCCTCAAAGTTGAGCTTATTATCACCATCTTTATCAGCTTCCATCATCGTTTTATCAACAATTTGCTGTAATTCTTCATCCTGTAAGTTCTTACCCACCATCATTTTCATCACTATAAATAGTTCCCCATTACCAATGTATCCATCTCTATCTATATCATAAATCTTGAACGCAAACTTCAATTTATCGAGTTTGGAAGTCTTACCACTAAATGCCGATAACCCAGTAATAAACTCTTGGAAGTCGATGGTCCCACTTCCATCCTCATCAAATACATCCATTAATCTCGTCGCTAAAGGATTCGATGAAATCCCTGGTATTCCTAAGAACTCATTCTTCTCTATGGTTCCACTTCCATCTTTATCTAATTTCATGAATCTTTTTCTCAAACGATCGATCTCTTCTCTGTCAAAATTGGTCCCCTCCATGAGGTCGTCCAATACCTTGGAAGATGCAATCCCCATGCTATCTCCGTTCTTTTGCTGTTTTCAGTTGAATCGCTCACTTCAGTTTTTGACGTGCATCTTTTTCTTTTGGCTTATTTAAGTGTTTGGTGTACGGTTTATTGGTGTATGGGTGTCTAAAATTCCACACCTATACATGATACAACAAGTCTATATAGTATTTCGTTTATAATTTTCCTGGGACGAATGAACCGGAAATGCTGGCACCACCGTCAATTGGTAACACAATCCCGTTCAAGTAGTTTGATTCTTTGGCCGATAAGAAAAGCACGGCATTTTGAAGGTCGTCTTTAATTCCCAATCTACGTCTTGGGTTGGATTCAACCATAATATCACCAGCAGCAGCCAAAAGACCGTCGGACATCTTAGTAGGGAAGAAACCAGGAGCCAAAGAGTTGACAGTAATGTTTTGAGGACCTAATTGAATAGCCAAGTTCTTTCCTAAGTGCGAAACACCAGCTTTGGAAGCCAAGTAACCATAGGTACCGACTGGATCAGCAGCCACCATTGAAGCCACAGAAGACATAATCAAGATCCTGGAAGGATCTTCAGGGGTACCTGCGTCAGCCAATAAAGGAGTAAACAATTGAATGGAGTGGAAAACAGCAACAATGTTTAAATCTAATACTTTCTTAACTGCAGAAATTGGATGTTCACTTAAGGGAGCACCCCAACTGGCACCAGCATTAGCAACCAAAATGTTGACTTTATCCACTTGCTTTTTGGTTTCTTCAAAAAATTTCACAGCTTCCTCTTCTTTAGTAAGATCAGCGGCGATAGCAATAATTTTGACGGATTTACCACTTTCCTTTGCAACTTTTTCCAAGTATTTCTTTGCTTCTTCACAAGCCTTAGCCTTTCTGGACGTAATCACCACGGCAGAGGCCCCGTTCAAAACGTATACTTCTGCGGTATATAATCCTAAACCTCTGGTACCTCCAGTAACTACAGCAACCTTTCCATTAACATTGAAATCAACCATTTTGCAAAGCTAATCCTATGGATAATAAAAGTATATTAAATATCTCCGCTCCTTTATCCAATATTTATAGGCTCCGTCCAATTATATAATAGGTACATCGCTTAATTCTTGCGATATGATTTTTTTCCGCTTCCCCACAATTTTCTGTATTTCCTCGGAATTCGGCCTGGATAATGCGGGTGGGGGGAAGTGACAGCAAACCATGCATTTGCTTCTGCTACGGTAACAAATATACGACGTAAGGGTCCAATGACTATAGAAACGACATAATTAAGGATTCGCTAATTGGGTATACAAAAAATAGGACCAAAAAAGAAGAAGGAACTTCAACTCTCACGTTTCTTGTCTATACTGAAAATCATCTGTAGACCCACAACTTTTGGGTTAGCAACTGCAAAACTCAAGCTTTCGATATTATCTAGCAAGCTGATATCTTTCCCTGTAACTACTTGAATCAATCTGTTGGTTCCATTGACAAAATCACTTATTGACCACACCTCTATAACTTCATCGCTTACCAAAAACAAGTTATTTTTCTCAAACGCAATGGCTTTGGCCTTATAGTCGAATTTTATCATGGAAAATCTTGATAATTTCCCATGTTTGTTGGTGAAAATAGCACAATCATTGTAAACTAATAAAAATTCGGAATTATTCGCAAGTTTGAACATTCCCATGGGCTTTACACTAGTAGAATGAACAATTTTACGGATGACCTCAATATTGGAACTAGTTGACGTACTACTATTCATCGATAATGAAGTACCTCCTTGAATCAGCCTTCTACCATACCCATCTATTTTCTTCGATGATGAGGTAGGTGAATCGGTTGTTGGTAAGTCAGGAATCGATCTTGGAATTAACTTATCTAATTCCAATATTTCAAACCCTTTACTGGTATGAACAGCAAATGAAGTATTGAATATGGATATTCCAAAACATTCGGCTTCAACATAAAACTTCTTGACTACTTTGAAAGTATTGAAAACTCCGTCATTATCAGTCTCAGGAATTAATACCTTAAAATTAGTAGAACCGGATGAATTACTCTTCTTCTTGGCATAAAACAACATAATGATTTCCCGATGACGGCCAATCGAAAAGAATGACACTGGTTCATTAGATAATGAAATGGATGTCATAGTCTCTTTCCGATCATAGTAAACATTAATGATCAGATCGAGAGCATAATACCGTAAATTCTTACTCCCTAAAATAACTACTAAGTTGATAGACTTAACCACACTTATCTTGGTAATATCCATTCCACTTATCACTTTCTTCCACATGTTTTGTCCATCACTACAATACACTCCACTTGCCAAACCAATAAAATGGAACTGATTTCCTTTATATTCAAATTTAGTCACAGCTTGACACCTACTATATGTCAAGCCAGATTTATTCATGGAATAAATATCACCATGATACCCTAGCGATTTCAATTTAGTCAAGGAATCGGTAGCCATCTCTTCAATGGGATCTTTTGAAGCACAAACTTGTAATTTCGTAACTCGGCTATTTGCATCATAGGCGAAGTTACTATTGGAAATTGAACTCAATTTGTATAGTTCATTTTTTCTTAATCGGGAACAAAGATTCGTCCTCGCCTCCATTAATTTATTCACCCATTCTAGTCGTTCCCGTTCACTTTTTGCTAAGAAAGTGTATGAATTATGTTTCCC
Organism: Isabelozyma heimii; assembly: GCA_030555995.1. Classification (NCBI taxonomy): domain Eukaryota; kingdom Fungi; phylum Ascomycota; class Pichiomycetes; order Serinales; family Metschnikowiaceae; genus Isabelozyma; species Isabelozyma heimii. The sequence goes on from JANIVW010000061.1 coordinate 53,277, forward strand.
CCTGCCAGCATATCTTATTTTGAGTGGGAACGATGAAGGATCTTCATCCGAGGGTGTTTCACTATTATTGGTAATTGGAGTAGACGGAGCGGTGTTCAAGGTCAAAGTCCTTGATAAATCTTTACCAACGGTACTCGAAGCTTCTTTTAGTTCAACTAAAAGAAATTCAATTGGTATGGGGTTCTCTGTAACTCTATAGCTATAACCACCACTTCGGGCATTTCTTATTCTCTCAGTAATGAATAAATAATTATCCAATAGTATTATGTGATTGACATAAGTATTGATTTTTAAATCCCCCTTTCTTGACAAATCGCCCCTATAAAAATACCTTCTGTTCTCAGAACCAAGGTTAATATTGGGTTGGTGGATGTTGTTCTTCCAAGTGAGCTGCTTGTTAATTCTCTTTAATGAAAAGATATTATCTGCATGGATTTTCATTTCATTCACCTTCATCCCAATGTTCTTAATTTCATCGATTGCTTTGGTGAGAGATACATATTCTGGGTCTAATGGATCAAATGATTTGCGAATATCGGAAAGTTGTAATGGTAGCGATTGATACCGGGAATTGAACGTACTCATAAACAATAGAGGACCATTTACTTTCAACTCCTTAACTCGTTTCATGTTCCGTACTTCATGGTCCACCCAATTCTTGATTGGTTCATACTTGAGGAGGTCCTCTATCATAGGAACGGTTGTCATATACTTAAGTAATGATTTCTTTGCACTCTGTGACCACTGAGTATAGATATTTGAAATATCTGTCAAGTTAGTTATGAATTTCCCATCAGATATAAGGATTTTTAATAACGGGTGAAATAGTTTCTCTTTATGAATCTTTACTATTTCTTCCCCGGGTTTAAGAATGTCATCTTCAAACTTATTGATCAGAACGATTTCATTCGATCCAATTAACCCCTGAGCTGCTTTGATAAACTCAGGACCTACAAGTTCAATAAAACAGCTGGCCCTTTCAATAAAAGTATACTCATATCTTAACAAATCAAAGATTAATGACTGTCTTTTTGAAACATTCTTATCAAATTTTCGTAAATCTTCTGCAGTTAGTTTCCAATGAGATGCCCAATCCTCTCCAAGCACGATTTCATTAATATTGGTGTTCTTCAAGATGATCTCGTGATCGATAAGTCTATTCAATGAGCATTGGGATGAATAGCACCTCAAACGGAGTTGACTCTCCTGAGTCGAGTCTGCATTATTACGACGGGATAAATGGTCATCGTCATGGCAGTAACAAGGCGTCAACTCTACCATAACCCCACTTATGTAGGCATTTTCATCCATCTTTATTCCTGGTTCTTCATTCGATCCTTTCTTAGCCTTACTTTTGAGTGGTGGTTTTTCTTGCGTCTCGATTGATGGTTCACTAGCGGTCGGGGTGGTTCCATAATCATAAATAATTGCACAGGATCGAAGCAATTCATCAATGATCCTGTCCACGTTATGACCAATTAAGTCCAATGGTATATCACGTCTATGGTAAACTACCAATTTAATCAATGCTTTTTTAAACTCCCGCTTGGAAATAAACAGGTCATGTAACCAAATCTTCAATTTTAAACACCATTGAAAAATAGCATTCAAAGACCAAACATCTTCACAGATGGAAAAGTGCAGACTTACAAGGGAAGAGGAAGAGAATGGCAATTGGGGTAAATCAAGAGGAACAGGGGGTAATTCTTCGTTCTTTCTCTCTTCTGTCAATGTTGGTAATTGTTTGGTGGTATCCAGTTTGTTATTCACAAAAGACAATGCAGATTCAACTATGGGAGGACGAGGCTCTAGCGATGGTGATGGTAAGTCGGGTAATATGGAGTAGTCAAAATAGGCGTTGATAGGAGTCTCCAAAGGCAAACCATCATATTCTTGGTCATAATTGTCATTATATGAATAATTATAGTTATCAAAATAGTTGTTCTGATGTACATTATCATAATAGTCACTTATTTCCGTTTTATAAGTATTTTCTGATTCGATAGACCCCCATCTAGTAGGTCTATCCGATTCATCATCCTCATCATAGACATATTCACCCCTCATATTAGGATATTCATATTCTCTTGGCGGAGAGGATGCTGCTGCGTAGTCATCATATCGTTGGAAAGACTTTGTTTCGTATATAAGTGAAGGCGATCTTCCATACAATTTCTTGGGAGAAGGTGATCGGCTAGATTTACTTCTTTCTGGTGTGTAAACGTAATTGAATTCAGGAGAATGTGTAGAAGGTAGATTCAAAGTTTGGGTTCTTGTAGGAGAATTTCTTCTTGATGTTCGACCATGAATATCAGATCGAACCATATTTGACTGAAATGGTGATGAGGAGTTTGGTTCATTGAAATGTTTAGTGTTCTTGCGCATAGGAACTTGAGGCGTCGATAATGTAGTAGTACTGGATTCAGCTCCTGTGAATGATAGTCTACGTTTAGGTGAACTTGAGGAAATATTTGGGGTGAAAAAATCATAATCATCATCATCATTAGGTCTATCAAAGGGATCATCAAAATCGTTATCTGAACTAAGTGCTAAATCCGTTAAGCTGGCAGTTGGATATGGAAGGGATGGGTTATTATTAAAAGGAGATGTTGTAACGGACTTTTGCAGTAAGCTTTGATATTTTCTGCTTGGCTTTACTCTGTTCGTTAATACAGCACTCCGGGAAGGCTGAGGTCTATCGGGCATGTAAGGTGAATCTAAATCATTGTATTCGGGTAAATCTCGAGGACCCATGGGCTTTGGACTTTCATATGAGAATGATTCTTCAAACGAGTCATGAGGAGGTGAAATAGGTTTGGAGGTGGTGGGAATTTCCTGTCTGGATAGTTCGTAAATTTCTTGGTGTCTGGAAAAATCGTTATGTTGATATTTGTAAAGTTCATTGATGTGTTGGTGACTCGAAAAATCATCTATACTAGAGTCATCAAAGTTCTGCCTGGATGGTTCACGGACATCTTGGAAGTACTTATTATGATGGGATGTATTGATTTGCAAATTTTCATTGTTAGCAGTGAAGTTGCTGGCATTTGGGTTAGGTCTCGGGGGCACCGGAGGAATATGTGTTGAATTGGTGGCTGACGAAGACTTTAAGTCCTCTGTCTCTAGTGGGGGAGGAGGTTTCCTTCTGGGCAGTTTTCTCGTTGGTGTCGTATTAGGGATTTGGTACATTAGTCTTTAAATATAAGGAGGATTTTATCATAGAAAGGCTAGCTTTACATATATAAACAATGCTGATGATACTCGGCGATAATAAAACAGGCAAGAACTAGAGAGACAGCAGTGAAACAAAGGTTCTCTATGTCAATTGAATAAATTTTCGATACTTCTTGTCTATAAATTGGGGAAAACACGTACACTTAATCTCATTTGCTGTTAATAGTCTCCCCCTATACGGCCTTTAGCACCTGTTGAAGGCTCCCAATCTTTTTGTGTTGATGACCCTGCGAAATGTGGTGGATGGATGTTTTCGGAGCTCATTTTTTGATCTACGCGACTTGGTTCACGAAATGAAGAATACCAAACAGATAAAACTGGAAGACGAGAAGACGTTCAACAATTCCTGGGGATATGAGCTATTCTACTGAAGTAAGCAAGCTAATTGCCGAAGGCTCCAAATTGTATGCCGTGAAGGAATACGATCAGGCAGCTAATAAGTATGCTGATGCTTGTTACTCTTACAACAAAGAACAGGAAGAGGATGACGCGGATTTATTGTTATTATATGGTAAAGCGTTATTTCAGAGTGCAGTTTCAAAGTCGGAGGTGTTTGGTGGTACGAAGGATGACGGAAAAAAAGAAGAGAAGAAAGAAGAAAAGGATGAGGAAGATGATGGAAATTTTCAGTTCCATGATGATGCTCCATTAGCAGAGGAGGAGGATAGAGAGGGACCTGACGAAGATGAAGAAAAAGAAGACGAAGATGATGGCCAAGAAGGTCCTATTCCAACTGAGGAATATGAAGAAGATGAAGAGGAAGAAGAGCCTCAAGTAGATGGAGCCGAAGAAGAAGGGGCGGAATCGAGTTTTGAAGTTGCGTGGGAGATCTTAGACTCTGCCCGAGCATTGTATGAGAACAAATTAGAACATATAAAGTCGCAACCAGGGTTTGAACTAGTGAAATCGCCTTACCTCAAATCAGATACCGAAGATACAACTGATGAATTTATAGTTCTTTCCAAGAAGTTATCAGAAACTTATGATTTACTTGGTGAAGTTTCTTTAGAAGCAGAAAATTTCCCTCAATCAGCAATTGATTTAGAAAGCTGCTTGAAATTAAGATTAAAAATTTTCAATCCTGAAAAATCTTCCTTGATTTCAGAATCCCATTATAAACTATCACTAGCATTGGAATTTTGCGTAGAAGACCCTGACCTGAGACTGAAAGCCTTGCATCAGTTAAAATTAGCCATTGACTCGGTCAAGTTAAGAAGTGCTAACGAATCAGATACTAAGGCAAAAAAAGAAAATTCTGAATTAATAAAAGACTTACAAGTAAGATTACAAGAATTGGAAAAAGACCCTGAGGAAGAATTAAAGCTCCAACAAATGAATATAATAAAGGGTATTTTGGGTGAGGCGACGGGAGAAGATGCCCCAGCTTCCAGTTCCAAAGCCCCCGCAGTGAATGATTTAACCTCAATTGTTAAAAAACGGAAAGCACCAAAAAACTCTTCTAACCCACCAAAGAAGCCTAAAACTGAATAGTAACCCTCCTTAACGAGTGCCTATGTATACTATATAGATGTACAATACAACTTTTTATATTGGCTTGTGTGCAGGTCAATGTCTAAATTTTCGCCTATAATAATGAGATGACATCCTTCTAAGAAAGATATACCTCTAACATAATTTTCTCTAAAAATATTGACTTGTAAGATATGGGAGCAGCAGCGCAAGTGCCTAATGAGAAACTAGGAAATTCCAAGAATAGTCGAAGAAGAAGAAAGAAGAGAAGAACTGAGGACTTTTCCTCTGATTCTGATTCTTCCTCCTCCTCATCCTCATCCCCATCAGACGTTGAAGAAACATCCGAAACCAAGGAAATTAGTACTGTAAATATCGATGACATTGATATCGTCTCAGACAACGAAGAAAAATTTATAGATCCTCAAAATCCTCGAAACGACTTCAACCAACTTATATCTAATGAAACTAGAGAACAAATAAATAGGATCAATTTCACCAAAAAGATTGACGAAGACAAGAACTCAGAGCAAGAAAAGACTTCAATTAAAAAAGCTAGAGAACAGTTAGATCAAGAATTTTTGGGCTTAATGGCGTCGACATATAGTGACGATCTCGATGAGTTGAGAAAGAAGCCTGATTTCACCGACAAATCGTTGATAATGTTAGCTAAAACTTTGCAAAGTAGCAGTAATATCTTTGACCGAGACTCTTTAGAGGCCCTTCTAGAAAATTAATTCCTCTATGGTCTCCTTGCATGCTGAATATCCAGCCAACTTCTACAAAAAATTGTGTATTATAATAAACTTCCGGTTTCGTGATAAGTATCCTCGTAGCTATTTGACTCATATCCAGTTTCATTATTTTGAAAAAGTCATTTTTTTACACTTTTTTTGATTAGGTGCTGGCATCCATTATAGTAAGGAAACATTTTCCTGAATTTAGTGATTGTTTGAGAAAAAATGCAAAAAATTGATTTTTTTAGATTTCTTCTGTTTTTTTAAAAAAAGTACCCATTTTGCTATTTCTTTCGATCCTTCAATATTACAGCATAATATCACATAAAGACCAAAGGAATGGGTTAATCACCTTAAAATGGATGAGCCTATGAGCCGAGAATTGATATTTCTTCTGCTCTGCATTCTTGTGGTTTTCAAAACATTTTGAGAGGTGAAGTCATATTCAGAATAGTGGTTACATAATGAACTTTCTATTAACACAACCTTATTTCATTATTTTCCTTGAGAGAAAAGCGTTCATAAGCTCATAGTGAGAGATATACGTAAAAGTTTATTTTTTTTTTTCTAACGTTAAACCTCTTATATTACTTATGCAATTCTAGTTAGCTATATTGAGGTACGGGTTTTCAAATAATAAAAATTGATAAATGGTTACTGAGAGAAAAAAAACAAGAAAGCGCCTGGCTAGCTCAATCGGTAGAGCATTTGACTCTTAAAAGAGTGCAATCAAAAGGTTGCGGGTTCGAGCCCCGCGTCGGGCTTTCTTTTTTTGAACTTTTGTATCGCTCTTCATCTTAATGTATGGAGTAGCTTCTCTACATTAGTTTTGCTATGGTTAATGTATATTAATGCTAGAAAGGATCCTCATATGGGTCTTCTTCATCATAATCATCGTCTTTTTCAAATTCATATACAATGGCTCCCCCAGAGGACCCAAGAGCTTGCTGTGCTTCCATGAAGGGAAGCTCTACTTGCTCTCTAGCTAGCTTTTGCTTATTATTTGTGGTAAGGTTGAAAGTTGATAAATCTTTCAACATCGATTCATCCTCTTCATTTTTGGCCTCCTCTTTCTTACATACCTCATAATTATGCGACGCAGTATCCACGATATATTCATACTTCAATGATCTACCTGACTTTCTTCTATTAGTTAATGTTAGTTTGAAAACCGGTGAGTTCAAGTTGTTATTTATTGGGATTTGGAATTTACTGAGCTTTTCTTCAATCTTTTCTTCATCAAACTGAGCTGGCTCAAGTTCAAATATGGAACTGGCGACATACGAAAGTAAGTTAATGGACAGAGGATAATTAATTTCATAACTAATTGGTACATCAGTATGGAATGTTCCCAATAAGGTAACATTTGGCAGTATTAAGGAAGTTATGAATGTGGTTAATTCCTCGGTGGAAATGTAGTTTAAAGAATCGATTATAACGAGAGACTTTTGGGCAGATTTGGTGGTTGTTTGTTTGACGATTTCACTGATCTTCTTAAGAGGTAATGACGTGCAATCATGGAATTCATCGGTGAATTTGGGTCTATTTATAGTCTTGAATGAAAGATATACAATAGGGGTGGATGTTTTATGGCCAAATTCCTCAATGAGATAATGAGACGACTGGGATAATGAGTCTAACACAAGTAGAAAAGGAGAGCTTTCCTTCGACGACAAGAGGCGGTTTAGCAAAACGAGAGAGTTTTGGCTCGCCATATTGGATGTTTACTGATGATGGAGTAGGCTTTTTCCCGTTATCTTGCTTGGTTAAATGGATGGGCATCGCGCACACACAGGAAAATATGTAATTAGACAGCTATTTTTTAGAGATACGCGGATATCACTCTTTACTTAGGACAGTCAGTAAGTCATTATGTCGAGGAAGAGGAACTTGGCTGGTACTTATACCATACCAAGCAGTCTCCAGGATGATATATTGCACGAAATGAAACAGACTGACTTAAATGATATCCAAGACAGTTTAGCATCAAGAAAGTACCAAAGACAAAAACTAGACATAGACTTGACTTCGGACAAGGTTCTCACGTATAAGGAGAAGATGGAGAGAAGGGACCTAGAGAGAGAAGAGAAAAGAAGAGAATTGGAGAACAAAGACAACCAACAACAAGAAGAACATAACAATGTTCGCCAAATAATACCTAGAAAGAGAAAGAAGAGATGGGATGTAACACCAGAAGAATGGGCCAAACAAAACATCCACACCAAAACCTTGGCTAATTTAGAAAGTCTCCCAGTCATCAACGGAATCCCACTAACGAATGAAGTGCTAGATAAGATCCTTCCCAAAGGCTACCGAATTCTCCCTCCTCCACCAGACTACACGCCATATGATTCTACTCTAGCTCCCGATAAGTCGGAGATGGCACCTTCGTTTTATGTACCTCCATCAGCAGAAACGGTTGGACAGCTTGCAGCTCCCCAGACAGATATAAACGGTGTGGCTATTCGAGAAGAAGACTATAAGTACTTCCAAAAATTAGTAAAGATCAACCCCGATAAAGACAACTTGTCTGGTGAAGAAAAGAAGGAACTTCAGGTGATGGAATTGTTATTGAAAATCAAAAATGGTTCACCAGTAGTCCGTAAGAAATCCCTTCGGAAATTAACTTCTAACTCCAAAAGTTTTGGTGCCAAAGTGCTATTCAACCAAATTTTACCTTTATTACTTGAACCTTCACTAGATGTTCAAGAGAGACATGTCCTTGTAAAATTGATTGGTAGGGTTCTTTTCCAACTAGATAGCTCTATTAGACCCTATACCAATAAGATATTGGTGGTGATATCGCCGTTATTGATTGATGAAAACTTCAACATGAGACTTGAAGCCCGGGAAATCATCTCCAGTCTTACCAAAGCAGCTGGATTGAGTAGTATGATTTCCAATCTTCGACCCGACCTTGATCATGTCGATGAATACGTCAGAAATGTGACGTCGAGAGTTTTGGCCATTGTTGCCAATACCTTGGGTTTGGTGAATTTCCTTCCTTTTTTAAAAGCGGTCATACGATCGAAAAAGAATTGGATGGCAAGACAGACGGGGATAAAAGTTGTCCAGCAATTATGTATATTATTAGGGAGTGGAAATGGTAATTCTATTCTTCCATATCTCCCCCAATTAGTTGACACTTTGCAACCAGCTCTTTCAGACGAAGCATTGCAAGTTAGAACAATGACTGCCAATACTCTTGCCCAGTTAGCTGAAAGTGTGAAGCCTTTTGGTATTGATGCTTTTGAACCAATTCTTGAACCGTCGTGGATCGGTTTGAAAAAACATAGAGGGAAAGGATTGGCCAGTTTTCTTCGATGCATTGGGTCAATGGTACCTTTAATGATGAATGACAATAATTACGAAGCCTATACTAATTACTACACCAAAGAACTTATGAGTGTTATCGCCAGAGAATTTAACTCTCCCGATATTGACATGAATAAGGCCGTTTTGAAAGTCATGGTTGAATTGCCTCTTTCTAAAACATTATTCAGGGATTATTCATCAGAGATCATTGAACCATTCCTCAAATGCTTTTGGAATAGAAGAACAGCTTCGGATTCCAGACAATTGGGGAAATTGGTCATCGATGCCACTTCCAAGTTAGCCACCCAGTTCGAATTTCTAGATGTTTTAGAACTTATTGTCATTTATTCTAAAGATGAAAATGAAAATTTAAGAAGGATGAGTCTTGAGGCGATCAATAAAATGTTACTTTCTGGAAAAGATAACTTGATTGGATTGGATTCTCAACTTGAAACCAGATTAATTGATGGTATTCTTTTCGCTTTCCAAGAACAGACAATCCCCAGTAAGGTCTACTTAAGTGCCTTTGGAACTATAGTGAGTACTTTGGGAATTAGAGTCAGACCACATATAAATTCAATAATTAGTACCATTCTTTACAGATTGAAAAATAAGTCGCCGGAAATAAGACAACAATCATCTGATCTCATTGTTAAAATTGCTCCTATAATAAAAGTATGTTCTGAAAATGATGACGACTTACTCCTCAAATTAATTCTCATCCTTTATGAATCTCTTGGTGAAGTTTATCCAGAGGTTCTTGGGTCTATTTTGGGAGCACTTTATGCGTGTATTGATTCCGTTGATAAAATGACGTTATACACCATGCAGAACCCTTCAATCAATCAACTTTTACCCACATTGACCCCGATTTTGAAAAATAGACAGGAAAAAGTTCAGGAAACATGTGTAAAGTTGGTGGGATTAATAGCGGAAAAGAACTCTGAAACTATAAACGCTAAGGAATGGATGAGAATTTGTTTTGAACTTCTTGATATGTTAAAGAGCACCAAGAAAAGAATTCGAGTTGCTGCCAATGAAACTTTTGGGTTTATTGCCAAAACAATTGGTCCTCAAGATGTTTTGGCTATGTTACTTAATAACTTGCGAGTACAAGAACGTCAACTAAGAGTTTGCACTGCTGTTGCTATTGGGATTGTTGCTGAGAATTGTGCTCCTTTTACAGTACTTCCTGCTTTGATGAATGAATACCGGATTCCTGAGAAGAATGTGCAGAATGGGGTTCTCAAAGCTTTAAGTTTCTTATTTGAGTATATCAGAGGGGACATGACTGTTGACTACTTATACGCCATAACTCCACTATTAGAAAACGCTCTCACCGATAGAGATCAAGTCCATAGGCAAACCGCAGCTACCGTTATAAAACATATGGCACTCAATGTTGTGGGGCTCACTAATGATTATTACGATGTATTCGTCCATTACTTGAACTTACTACTCCCAAATATCTTTGAGACCTCTCCTCATGTAATTAACAGAATATTGGAGAGTATCGATGCTTTACGGATTGTGTTGGGGAATGGGAGCTTCAGTAACTATATATGGGCCGGGTTATTTCACCCTGCTCGTAAAGTCAGAAATGCGTATTGGAAGGTGTTCAATAATGCTTATCTTCACCACGCTGATGCTTTGGTACCGTATTATCCCCGCATTGAAGAATTACCTGACGACGATTGCCGCTACAGCGTAGATGAATTAGATATATTTCTCTGATAATGTACATATAAAAAATTTATCAGACAGACCTTTCACTCATCCCGATTCCGAATGACTGAGCGCATATTTAGCAAGAGGATCAGCATATTCGTTGTAGTAAGTAAAGTTAAAATCTTCATATACCAACTCTTTAGTGGGCTCATCTTCTTTCACGGGCTCCTTATCATCATGATACAGTTCTGTAGTCAAGCGGGTTATCTTGCGAGCTTGCATTTCCAATAGATCATCTTTATCTAACATATCAATGTTGGTCTCTGAATGGGCGCTGGATGTAATGACAGCTGGATAGAAGAAAAGCTTTCCATGGTCTGGATCTTGGGGCAAACTTTTCATCCATCCATTCACTTTGTCTACCGCCGGCATATTTGAAGCTTGTCTGGGATTAAATGCAAAGGTCTTTTTAGAGTTTTCCACAGCACATGCGACACAATTGGTATATTCACTTTCTTCGTTCATTGGGAGGAAACGGCCAACGTAGGGGTTCGTCATGGTGAAAAGCTCGGCAACGGATTGTTTACTATCTTCGATTTTGATTCCACTTGTCATCATAACAGTGTGATACTCAGGTTTAATTTGTGGAAATAACTGCAAAATCATGTCGCAAATGATGTGTCAAAAAAAGAAAAAAGGTAGGGGTTACGGAAAAAATAGAAACTTTTTAGACAGATTTGCTGTGACTTGATTTTTTTTTGGGTACCCTCTTCTACTATGGGTGTGAATTCATTATGGGACATTTTAGGACCATCTGCTAGACCAGTTCGGCTAGAAGCATTGGCGAGAAAGAGGATGGCAGTGGACGCGTCCATCTGGATATATCAATTCTTGAAAGCGGTCAGAGATCAAGATGGCAAGGCTTTACCCCAGAGTCATATAGTTGGTTTCTTCCGAAGGATATGTAAATTATTATACTTTGATATCCTCCCAATATTTGTTTTCGATGGAGGTGCACCAGCGTTGAAAAGAGATACGATCAATAAGAGACGCGAACGAAGAGAAGGCCAACGTGAAAGTGCCATTCAAACAGCCCAGAAATTACTTGCTGTCCACGTACAACGTGAAGCCGAGAAGATAAGCCAGAACAAACAAGATGGTGATGGTGTTTACTTGGAAGATCTTCCAAATACTTATGAACAACATAAAAATCCTACACAACCACAACCGAGAAGTGAGTTATTTGTTAGAAAGGATGAATACCATCTTCCTGATATAAAAGAATTCAAAGTATCATCCATGGATACTCGTATCATGCCAGAAGAGGAATTTCAGGAGTACATGGACTACTCATTTGATTTTGTGGACGGAGTAGACATTAATAAGGTGGATCCTTCTTCGGAAGAATTTGCTAAACTACCTACTGCCACTCAGTATATGATCTTGTCCCACTTGCGACTTCGATCGAGATTAAGAATGGGGTTTTCCAAAGAACAACTAGAGGATTTGTTTCCCAATAGCATTGATTTCTCTAAGTTTCAAATTCAACAAGTTCAAAAAAGAAATTTCTACACACAAAGATTAATGGATGTCAGTGGAATGGGTGGCGACGGAGGAGGAAACATCACCAAAAGAATCGCTGGAGATAAAGACAGAAAATATGCATTGGTGAGAAACGATGATGGATGGACTTTAGCATTAGCAGGAGAAGGTGAAGAAAAAAATCCAATTTCTCTAGATGAAAATGGTAATGTAGAAACCAGAATGGAAAATGGTCTTGATAAGATACAGAACAAACTCAACCCGCATCCGAAGCCAGTTGTCGAGGTGAAGCTGGATGAAAGTGATGTAGAGTGGGAGGATGTTTCTACTGGAGAACTCCAAGAAACCGAAGAAGAGTTAAATGTGAATAGGGCGGTAATAGAGTCAATTTACGAACAATTTAAGGAACCCGAAGTGCCCAAAGGAACTTCAAATTTCAATGACGCCGAAATGAAAAGAGCCATAGAGCTTTCAAAGAAAGATTTGACCAGATTGCAAGAAAAAGAGAGAGACATTGCGGAGAATGCTAACAATGACGATGACTTCAACTTTCTGCAGTCGTTTCTATTCGGCGACGGTCAGAAAATAACAAAAAATCTCAAAAAGAAGCCAGACAAGGTAAAAAAGGATGAAATCGTAGAATTTCCAGCCCTGAATAAGCCAGATTCAGTTGCAGGTGATAGAGATACAGATAGGAGAAAGCGAAATATCGTGGAAATTGAGAGCTTAGTAAGTGATAAAGAGAAAGAGCAAGAAGATTACACACATGAAGAAGAAGAACCGGTTCATGTTGTGCAGCCACTACCAAGTTGGTTCGATAACAGTGTTTCACAGATTGAAAACCCATACCAAGCTCAATCACAGACAGATGCGATACCGGAAAAAGCAAATACTCTCAGGCCCGATGAGGAAGCAGGACTTATAAGTTGGAATGAAGCACGGGAGTACCTTCAAGAGAACAAACAGTCATCCGATCTGGAAGAGAGCAGGGGTGATGATGTGGAAGAAATAGCAATGCCAGAGACAGAGAACAAGAAACTTGATGAGGTACAAGCGTCGCCTGTGGTTGAAGTTGGAAGAAAGCCAGCGGTCTTGGATTACGACTTTGAAGAGAACGAAGAAAACGACCTAGTCAAGCAATTGCGAACAGAAGAACAAGAACACGAGGAATTTAAGAATCAGATTAAGGCAAGAGCTCCCATATCATTAACAAGTGTTACTGATGAACAATTATTACAGGAAAAACTTCAAAAACAAAAAAGAGATTCTGATGAGGTTACTGAAACTATGATTAAAGATGTTCAGGAGTTATTGAAAAGATTCGGGATACCGTACATTACGGCGCCTATGGAAGCCGAAGCACAATGTGCTGAATTGCTAAAATTGAATTTAGTTGATGGAATCGTAACTGATGATAGTGATTGCTTTTTATTTGGAGGAGACAAGGTGTACAAGAACATGTTTAATCAAAAACAGTATGTAGAGTGCTACTCAATGAGTGATGTTGATGCAAGATTGGGATTGAACCAAGAGAAATTGATTGAGCTTGGTTTGATGTTAGGAAGTGATTATACTGAGGGTATTAAAGGCATTGGTCCGGTGTTAGCTATGGAGATACTAGCAGAGTTTGGGAATTTGAAGGAATTTAAAAAGTGGTATAAAGATCATACAACCAAGATCACTAGAAATGACAACCCAAATGGGGTCAAAAAAAATCTTTTGAACCGTATCAAGTCTGGGAAGTTATTTCTCCCAGAAGCGTTTCCCGATCCAATCATATATAGTGCATATAAGCTTCCGGAGGTTGATCATGACGAAACTGACTTCAAATGGGGAATCCCCAATTTGGACCAAATTCGATCGTTTTTGATGTTTAATTTGAGCTGGTCGCAATCTAGAGTTGATGAAGTTTTGGTGCCGCTAATCAGAGATATGAATAGAAAGAAGGCCGAAGGGACTCAGTCGACTATTGGAGAATTTTTCCCACTGGAGTATATCTCATTGAAGAAGAATATTGGCATTGGTAGGAGATTGAAGACTGCTGCAGATAAGTTGAATAAGCGCAGAAAGGTAGATTGAAAATTTGATAAGTAAGATTCGATTGGAATTACTCAAGAGTTATGATCACAATAGCTGCCTTTAATCGAATACAAGTGAATGCAAATATTAACAGCATCGTTACGACCCTTCTCCGAATAGACTCTCCTGACACTCATATCTGCGACATATCGATCACGGAAACAGATTTATGTGAGTAATCGATCTGAAGACAGTTGTATATAAATGTAAAATATATTTCAAGGTTTTTGTGGGTTTTAATTAGTAGTTTGGCGTTCAGCTTATAGATTGAATATGTGTGTAATAGTGTTTTACATATCAAATCAAGACATCTGCTAACACTGCAAAGAGTGTGCTTTACCTCTATTCTCCAGTCAAAGATAAAATCAGACAATATTGCTCGAAATCAAACCTAGAGTGAACCCGTGGGATAGTCTTCATAGCCCTTCGGCTATAATGATGTTTCTTTGATTTCGCGCCCCTTTCCTAATCAGGCATTCAACATTCGCATAGTTATGAAAAAAAATATGTACCAGCTTCAACTTCAACAACTGATTTATCTTATAAATATCAATGACTGAGTCATTGGCGAAGATCTCGTCAATGTTGGAGTCCGCTAGGGATCTAACTATTGAAGCAGCGGTATCCGCCTCATCTCGATTGACAGAGACGCCTAAAGAAGTAAGGCCAAAAGAGATATCCAACTTGTTGAATTCCCGTTTAGATCGAGATATCTTGAAAGGAATGAAATGTATTAATTCTATGATTTCAAAGGGTGAAGATGGAATCCAGTATTTTGCTGATGTTGTAAAAAATGTTACTTCACCAAACATAAAAATCAAAAATCTTGTCATGATCTATTTAACCAAATACGCAGAAGCTCAACCCGATACTGCATTATTGTCGATCAATTCGATTCAAAAAACTTTAGCAGAGAAATCAACTATTGGCCGTGCCACAGCTATAAGAACATTGGGAGGTATACGAATTCCAGAGATTTCATCTCTTTTATTGCTATGCATTAAACGGACAATGTCCGATTCATCTCCGTGGGTCAGAAGTAGTACTGCCATTGCCATTGCAAAAGCCTATGAAATCCCTACTATCAATCGAAAACAGCTATTCGAGTTCTTGTCGAAGCTTTTGGCAGATAGTGATGTTGCAGTAGTTGGTTCATCTATAAAGGCATTCTATAAAATCAAGGAAGAGCTTTCTTCAAATAAGAAGAAGTGGGCCCCTATTCATGGAAACTTCCGTAGACTTACCAGAATAATCCATCAATTAGATGAATGGAGTCAATGCTACTTAATTGAAATATTAATTGAATACGCTAGAAAATTTTTACCAAGACCTACGTTGTGTCTGAAAGATGGCCTGAATCAAGTAATCAGCCTTCCTGATGATATTTCGCAGATACCATTCCTAGAATACGACGTATCCATAGATGACGACCTTTCGTTATTCATTGATTCGTTTAAACTTCTAATTTATTCTCGTTCAGCATTCGTCATTCTAAGTATAACAAAAGCTTTATACGTTTTAGCGCCTCCTTCGTATTTCCACGAACTTGGTGTCAATACTGTTTTATGCAAACTAGCAGGTTCAGATAACCCGGAAACATGTTTATTCATTTTACAAGCTATCAAAATGATTTCACAACACGTTCATTCCATATTTGCTCCTCACTTCAAGAAATTTTATCTATATCCTATCGATTCCGTTGCCAAATCCAATGTTAAACTAGAAATATTATCATTGTTGGTTACAGAGTCCAACGTCAAACAGGTATTCAAGGAATTGAAATACTATTCCTTAAATTCAGCAGATAGACCAGCGATAGCCAAAGAGTCAATTAAAGCTATAGGAAGATGTTCACAGATATCTCCTGAATGGAACGAAAATGTATTAAAGTGGTGCTCAAAGCAAATCAAGCAATCTGACGGCATCGTTCTCAACGAGCTCTTAACTGTGATTAGATTCTTGATACAACAGAAGCAAAATTTCACTGGTGATGAAGAAAAAAATAAGAAAGACAAACAAGATATCATTTCCACTACTCTCAGATTATCACTAATTTTACTGGATGAATCCATTCAGTTGGAAAATGAAGCAAAAGCCAGTATCATTTGGATGACTGGAGAATTTTCTGCAATATCAGACAATTTAATTGGTCCTGATGTTTTGCGAATTTTGATTAAAAACTTCGTGAATGAACATGAAAACGTTAGATACGAAATTTTGATTTTGGCTGCGAAAATTTATTCCATTGAGTTAAACACTTTCAAAAATGAACATCGAGAAGATGACGAAGAATCCTATCAATTATTTATTAAGGAGAATAGAACAGCAAAAATGTTCCAGCATGTTCTTCACCTTGCTAAATACGACAATTCATATGATACAAGAGATCGAGCCAGGATGTTTCATGTGTTGTTGAACACCAGTAAAGCACAATCTGAATTAGCATCGTTGTTCCTTCTCGTTCCCAAACCGGCTCCTATAGTATCTTACCAAGATGCACAGCCAGATGCAAAGAACGAGACCTTGGAATCAGTATTAATAAAATATTTCAGGGTCGATGATTGGACTAAAGAGCCGACATCTTCTGAGATCAGAAAAGAAGTTCCAGTACAGGCGAATAACTTATCAGCGAATGTGGCATCCATCTCTTCACTTGGTAATATATCCTCGAGATCAGCATCTCCACCGTCTTTGTCCTCTCATGCTATATCCTCTACTACTTACCACAACCAGAAACCGGTCCAACCTAAGGAAACATATAGACTACAGAGTTTGGATGAATTTTTTGGAGATGAAGAGAGCGAAGAAGGTGAAGATGAAGCTTCTTCTGATGTTGAAGACAGCTCTGCTTTGGAAAGTGATGAGAGTGACGAGGAGGAAGAAGAAGATGACGAAGAGGAGGAGTCCGACGACTCAGATGAGGAGACCACTGAGACACAAAGATTGTTTGCCAAGGAATTACAGTAAAATCGTTCGCCGATGGATTCTCGCAAGGAGTTGATTCCCGGCTTACATGAACTACCATTAGACATAGAAATCTTAATTTACTGTAAACGATGATCTTTTATAATCGTGCCAAGCTATCGGTAGAGGCCAGTGAAATGTAGATCCTATCCTTGTAGCTATCAGATTGTCTAGATGGCATGATTTTTATTGAAAACGGTAAAATTCAACGGCCAAGTTGCATCCATTTTTTTGTCCTACATAGAGCACACAGCATATTTACTTACTGCGTTTGAAGTTAGCATCATAACATCAGTAGCGGCAGAAGATTGAGGCAAGCTCTAGCTTATAAGAGAATATCATGCTTCCAAACAGTCATACATTGCAGAATGCATGTATAGGGCAAGTGTATTGGCCATCAACATCGAACGTAGGAGCAAGAAACATCTTCTAAAAATAACCATGTATTTAGATTAGACTTGATTTAGTGAATTTGGGCGTGATCAAAAACTGGGATACCAAAGTCGTCGGGCAATACTTCATATGGCAGTCCACTTGTTTTTATATAGAGATTACTGCTTATTGAATGTAGATACTCCACCAAATGGACTGCCAAGTCCGTTAGCTTCGGTTCTTCCATTAGCCCATCTTGAGCATATGACTACAAGAGTTCAAAACATACTGGTTCCCACAAAAGGCAGCATTTAATTTTAATAGATAAGATAGTAATTTAGTCCCCAGGAACGTACATATCTTGGAATATGCTTGCAAAGGAAGAAGTACCTTTTGTTTTAGTTACTATTTTTAAGTTAAACTATAAATAATTTTTTAAGCAAGTAGAAATGCGATTATGCGGGTAAACTTAAAACACCGCTTGGAGAAGCTGTTCCAGGCTGGTAGAAGTTACATTAAAATTTCGCGTATGCAACAAAACAGGAGGAAATGTTCACATAATTGTTGTACCTTAAACGAAGAATGGGATCGTCGCTTGAACGAAGCTTCTATAGATTGTGACTAAGCTCTAAGCGAAAACCAAGCTCATACCACTAAAGCATAAAATGATCTACCCATGTCGTGAAGTACTATATGATGATATGCTTCCATTGCAACCACATTTAGTTAACTCGGGAACTTCTCTTGCAGCAGTTTCATTGAAATAGGGAAAAGCCAATATACAGGCCATACATTTTCAACAAATAATAACATATTCAAAAGCGTGTAAACAAACACGGCAGATAGCTATTTTGGTTTTTACATTAAACTTCACATATTGTACTCTGGTTGGTTAATGTGCATGCATATGATTATGCACTCCAGAGATATGCTGCTCGTGCAGGGTGCACGTAGATTCATCCAGAACTAGCCCTGAGCTCAGTAGCTTGTAGACAGAACAGCTAAGCCATCATATGTTACCTGACTACAGAATCTTAACTCTGCAATGAAATGACTGCACAACCACCAGTAAACCGAGAGTTGCCAGAGACCCTGCCCCTGGCCGGTGCTACCATTCACTGACTCACATCTGTCTGGGTGCTCCCACTTCGTCCTGCATTCCTCGAGATGACCATCGACTGTTTGAAAGAAGCCCGACTCGCATGCCAAAAACAGGCAGACGCAGGCAGGTTCAGCCTACATGCAGCGAAGCTGCAAGCAAACAAAACGAGGACCCTTGAATTTGGCAGCAACTGTTAGCGGCACTTATTTACTCAGAAAAACAATAGTGTTTTTTACTTGCAAGCCACTTCGAAAGCTTGGTGGTCATTTGTTCTGTTTCTTATTATTATGATGTACTTGCTTTTATATTATGTGAAAAAATAAAATGCTTCAGATATAAAATATTTTTGGGAACACGCATCGATATGTAAACATTTGTATAGCGCCTTCCTAATCCGAAGGCTTTTATGCCTAAGCCAGTAACACAATTAGCCATAGTGCCTCGACTTGGTTCCATATTCCTTCCTGTTTGGAACAATAATATCACTCTTACAGTCAAATTTGGTAAGTGAATAACTAAAAAAAAAAACAAGTTATCTAGCACTAGCTCAAGTTAAGTTTTATGAAGTAGCACGGCCAGGTACGGGTTCTACCTGCAACCAAGTCACCTCGAAGAATCCGAACTTTCAGATGAAATAATGCCCAGTAGATACCCACAGGTAGTCTGTAATGTTTATCAAAATAGATTAAAATAGACGTTGTTCACTACGTAGACTGGAACCTCCTCTTTCCAACGCCTTTCGTTTACCGATATTGTTCCATGAAAAGAATCTACATGGCTAGCATTATTTGTTCCCCTGGTCCCTGAGTTGCGGTCCTCACTTTACGGTGATTGCTCTCTTTCAAACGTTCTCTGCCCCTTTGTCCCCTTGTTTTTTTTGCAGACAAAGTGTTCGCCTGTGCATCAAGCTCAGCGTGTTTATGCGACCGATTTTCTTGACCGAGTATTTTTTAACACTTGTATTTCGGACTCCACTACTGGTTTTCAATCACTTACCCAACCTTTTTGATTATGGTTCACAGGCTAAAGTTAGTTCAATTGAGTGATCTACAGACATTGGTGACAGTCAAGTCATTCATTTAAAAAAAAACGGAGATATTGAATCAGCTGGCTAAAAGTACCAAATAACCGACCTGTCAAAGTCAGTGTTTTGATTCCCTCTTTTGGCTTTTCAGTTGCATTCTGTTCCTTGGTTTTTTTGTCTTTAGAGTTTATTTTCAAATTCATATTTTACCAAACCTTATTTTTGACATGAATTTTGGTTATTTTGCACCATTTGAGGTGATAAGGTGCTGGCATGCAAAAAAGCACATAAACATTCGTACTAGAGCGTAGTGATTTTGAAATGAAGATTCGAACCCTCTGAGAGTCTAGAGAATTGTATAAATACATGTCTAATCGTCTGAAATTATCCAGAAACTTTTATAAGATCAGTCTTTTACTCTTTAAATCTTACTCACTTAGTCTTTCGCTACAAATTTATTACCAATGAGATTTACCAAATCTACTCAAGCTGCTTTAGTTTCTGCTGCTTTAGTCGCTCCAGCTGCTGCCGATCTCGGTGCCCTTTTCCAATTAGTCGATTACAAATTGACCTTGGCTAAAGATATTGTTGATGCTATCATCGAAAAGAAAATCTGTAAAATCGAAACCATCTTAGCTGCCGTCAAAGGAGCTAAGAGAGAAGACAGCTTTGAAATCGAAGAAAGAGATTTAGATAAACTTGTGCCAAAGGCTGCTATGGTTGTTTCTAAAGTTGATAAAGTCAAAGAAGGTTTATACAACGTTCTCTTAAACTTCAAAGCTGAAAAGGCTGAACTTTTGAAAGAAATCTTAGAGAAAAAGATTAAACTTTTACAAGTTATTGAAACTGGTATCGATGACAAGATTGCTTTGATCGACGAGAAGAAGAAGTTGGTCGACAATCCATTCGAATGGTCTGCTGTTGTTCCAGTTAAACCAGAAATCGTTCAAGGTAAATGTTGTTTACCAAGTACTTTAGGTGTTAAGATGCAAATTCTTAACGACACCGTCGAAGCTGTCGATGACAAAGTTGGTACCGTTTTAGATGTTATTGAAAAGAAATTGGAATGGAAAGTCAACAAGATTGAAGGTCTTTTAGAAGCTATTGATGCTAAAAAGAAAATGCTCTCCTCTGACAAGAGAGAAGTTGTTGAAATTGATCAATCCCCAGTCGCAGTTCACAAACAAAAGAGATTTAAAGAACTCTTAGATTTATTAAAGGAAATCAAAGGTTCCTCTACCTCTAAACCAAGTTTAGAAAACTACTGTTGGGAATGTAACCCTGCCTGTGGTACTTCCGTCTCTTCTACTGTTCCATCTTCTTCTGCTACCCCATCTTCTACTCATGCTTCTTCCACCAGTTCTGTTGTATCTACTACTCCATGTACTCACTGTTCTGCTTCTACTTCCGTGACTACCGTTACTGTTACCCCTGGTCTTTCTTCTACTTCTTGCCCTGAAGTTCCAGGTGTTTCAACTGTTACTGTCACTGCTTCAGTTCCAGGTTCCCATTCTTCCTCTGCTGAATCTTCGTCTGTCACTCACACTTCATCCGCTGAATCTTCGTCTGTCACTCACACTTCATCTGCTGAATCTTCTTCCGCTTATTCTTCAGCTGTTGGATCTTCCTCTTCTCATGTCCATGGATCTTCTTCAGCCTCTGAATCATCTGTTGTTCCATTGAGTACCGTCCATGTTCCAGAAACCACTGTTATCACCATTACTTCTTGTTCTGCTCACAAGTGTTCTGCTACTGCTGTTACCACTGGTTTAACTACCGTCACTGATGAATCTACTAGCTACACAACCTACTGTCCATTATCAACTGAATCTGCTGCTTCTTCTTCTGCTGCTCCAAGCTCTACTGTCATCCCAGTCGGTACTACCACCATTACATCTGTTGAAGGTACTTCTACTGTTACAGTTGAATCAACCATCTACTCTACTGTTCCATGCTCTTCTGAAGGTGCTGAGACTACTGTTCCAGCTGTTCCATCTACCGAAGCTGCCAAAACCACTAGCAAAGCTGCTCCATCCTCTGAAGGTACTGAAACCACCACCAAATCCATCACATCTACCAAATCTGCTGAAACCACTTCAGCTGCTCCATCTACCAAAGGTGCTGTTTCTACTGCTCCAGTTGTTTCCCAAGCTGCCGCTTCTTCTGCTCCAGCCGTTTCTACCGCTTTCCAAGGAAATGCTGGAAAAGCTTCTCTCTCTTTCGGTGCTATTGTTGCCGGTTTCGCTATGTTATTGTTGTAAATCAATTAACTACACAAACTATTTTCTTACATGATAAGAAAAATCTTTCGGATACCCTATAATTCTTTATTCCTAAAAACAATTGGAATTGATTTGTTATTATTATTTCATTATTGGAGGCACGTTGATGCTCCACAAATCCCTTCTTTCGGTTTGCCATTTTTCAAGAATAGAATACAACAATTATTTTCTGTTTAGTACTTAATATATTTTTTTTTTCTTTTTCTACAATCAATTTATTGCATAATACATTTTCGAATCATTAGCTTTTATTACTTACTTCCTATGTTAAGAATCGGCCAACCTTAAAGGAATTTCAGGCGGGTCTTGCTGCTTTGGGGGATATGTTTATGTTTATGGACAAGTTCTGAGGCAGATTGGAACTGAAATCTCTCGTTTTAGCCCACATATACCTCAGATCTTATTCTGAAAGCAGAAGCGCAATTTTTTGGTACATAAATGGTTTCAGGTCATATCCTCTAGTAGTGCGGGACCCTTTGAAAGGAACTTTTATCGACTGAGAAGTTTTTTATTTTGGTAGCTCCCACTAAAATGCGCTTTATGGTGTATTGCTGCGAAAGGTGCAAAAAAATATGGGGTAATTAATCTGAACTAAGAAAAAAGTTTAATTTTGTATTAAGGAATTAGGTTGCTATTAGCTGAAATTATAAGATCCCCACTACTTTGAAGCTACGAAAGATGCAAAAACGGAAGCTACGGAAAACATATGATAATTTCTAAAATGAAGAATACACTGTAGGTTGAATATCATTCTAGAAATCTACTAAACTGGCATGATCTGAGAAGCCGGATTCAGCCTCAAGATTTCAAATAAGATGGATGTAGGCTTTGAAGGCGGAACGCGGTCCCTGCGACAAATTTACTACTGTTCCAATAATAAAAATAACTATTGTAAGGGAATCGCAGTAGTCACTTCCCAAGATGTAGTTAAGCTTTTGTATCATAATCCGCCCTAGAAGTGCAGAATTCCAGACCCTGGTCTTGACAGCGTATTTATTTTTTGAACTAAAACTGATTAACATGAAGCATTGAAGAGCTGGTGTTTTCGTTTCTTCCACTTTCACGCCAAGTGAACAAGACGCCAAACTGAAAAAAAAAACAATAGACTTTTAGCCGGGAGGAGGTTATGCACGAAATCATAGGCGATGATGTAAACCCCCAACCTTATTTCCGCATATGTTAATACGCACGTCATCGGGGGACTATGCGCGTCCACGCCTAAAGGCACAAACAATAAACAATCATTTCATGTTGCAGGAAAGTTTTTCGCATTTTTTGACATAAGTTGGCCCAATGTGGAATATTTCTTGACCAAAACAAAACAGATTGGGATTTTAGGTCAAAAACCAGCTATTTTGAGATCCGAGAAGCGCATTCTGTAGGGGGACTTAGTTATGCACTTTTCGGGTGAAGATCAGCGAAAAACGTAAGTCTGACCCTGACCTTCCACATAATATTCGCCATGTAACTTGGCATGTAGTAGCACTTATTGGGAGTCAACTTCGAAAAGTAAACCAGAGGACCGGACGGGAAAAATTTTGTACACAATTATGTCTGTTCCATATGCCAGTTGACTACACGAGAATTGACCATTCCAGGAGAAAAGAAAAAGTTGGATGTGCGATTGACAATAAAAAAAGCTAAAGAAGTACAATAAAGACATCAGCAGGAAGTACCTTGTGGTTGCTTAGAGGCTTTTTTGGTCGACATGTGATCATCTCTCCGGCAGTGACAGGAATAGTTCATCTTCTAACGAAAGTATCGCATCTAATATTAGGCAGTCACTAAACCATGACAAAGAAAAAACCCATGTAAATCTCACTAAATCTACAACTTAAACCTGATTTATACTTTTAATTGTCCCAAAGCCGTAATAAGCTGTTTGTCGTCATAAGTCAAATACTATATTTGGAGGACCCTCTTCCCAAAATAGAAAATAGTTGCAACATTCGCAAAAAATTGAAACTTTATCAAAATCGCGATCTGGTTTTTTCTTTTTTTTTTTTACCAACCTTGACTGAATAAACTGGAAGAAGAATGACTGAAGCACATCCATATCCAATGAATAATAGTACTGGACTGTAGTCGTCTGCGGTATGTGCCCACGGGATCGTTTTGACTCTGGTCGCTACTAAATGATATACTTATCTAATTATTGAGATGAAATACGACCCGTTATGTCTGACGTATTATTTCGCAGTTGTTAATTTTAGAATGAACCACAATTACTCGAAAAAAAAAAGAAAGCTTGTTGTTCTAGTGTCTTAACGTGTCCGATTGAAGTAACTGTGGAAAATAAGACTCTTCGCTGGTAAAGAATTAGAGTTTATTCGTGTTGAACAATAAAGCCTCCTTCGAAAATAAATATGGCAAAATTTGGAAGTTCGCTGATCGCTCCCTTCTTTCTGAAAACTATAAGAAGAGTTATGAATCTCCCTCTGTGTTCAATTGAAATTTTCTTCATCACACATTGATAGTTATATCACTCAGTCACTCGCTTAAAAAGATATAATATGTTGTTCAACAAATATAAAGCAATCTCAGTTGCTTTAGCAGTCGCTAACTTAGTCCCAACTTCCCAAGCTTTCCTTTTCGATTTTGGAGCTTACTTCGATTTTACTCTTGGTCTCGGATTACCAACTAAAGATGAATGTAGTCCTAAAAGCTCCCTTATCCAAATTGGGGTCAATGTTGATCTTGATATTGACTTAGGTAAGAGAGAGGATGACATCATCTATGAAGAATTAGACTTGGAAAAGAGAATCTTCTCCAAGGTACCAAAGGCTGCCTTCTCTGTTTCTGATGTTGCTTTAGTTAGTGGTAACAAGTATAAAGTTACCGTCAACTTTGAAACTGCTGCCTCTGATTCCTTAGACAAAACCTTCAGTGGAGAAACCACTGATGTTAAAATCACTGGTTTAGGTGACCCAGATTCTGCTCTTATCTTCGGTCCTGGATCCCATTCTGGTATTGGTAACCCTTTCCAATGGTCTGCTACTATTTTAGTAGATGCTGAACCTCATGGACAATACCACTGTTTGCCAAAGGACTTCGAAATTCACCTTGATGTTGATGCCAATGCTGATTCATCCAAATTGGCCCTTTGGAATAAATATTTCAAGTCCGACCTTGTCTATACTTTAGATCCTAACTTGAAAGATGCTAAGACTGTCCAATCTATCAAGAGAGCTATCAAGCTTTATGAACGTAACCTTATTGATATTGTTGCTAACGCTGATGTGTTACTCAAGATTGGTACTGATAACTCTGTTCTTCCAAACTACTGTTGGAAACCATCTTGTCCTTCGTCTTCTAGTGCTACTCCTTCTTCAAGCTCCACTGTTCCTCCTTCAAGCTCTTCCTCTTCTACTCCAGTCAGTACTACCACTACCACTGCTTCTTCTTCTTCTATCCCCGTCAGCACTACTACCACCACTGCTTCTTCCTCTACACCAGTTAGCAGCAAGGCCACTCCTTCGTCTTCTGCTGTCCCAAGCTCTTCTAGCCACTCCAGCTCGCATGTTGTCTCATCCTCATCCATTCCAAGATCTTCTGCTTCATCTGCTTCCTCGTCTTCTGCTGCTTCCTCGTCTTCTGCTGCTTCTTCATCATCTGCTGTCTCTTCATCCGCTGTTTCGTCATCATCTGCTTGGTCATCTACCCTTGCTCCAGTTGCTTCAACCAAGACCGTCGAATCAACCACTGTTATCACCATCACCTCTTGTTCTGATAACAAGTGTAGCAAGGTTCCAGTTACTACCGGTTTGACCACTGTTACTGATGAATCTACAGTCTACACTACTTACTGTCCTCTTTCAACTGTCACTGATGTTGCCACTACTGTTGTGACTATTACATCCTGTTCTGAGAACAAATGTCACGAAACTGCTGTCACTACTGGATTGACTACTGTCACTGAAAACAACACTGTCTACACCACCTACTGTCCACTTTCAAAGGAAACCAGTAAGCCTTCTGCTGCTCCATCTACTTCTGCTACCCCAGCCACCAAGGCTCCAGAAAGTACCAAGCCAGCTACTGAAGCCCCAGCAAGCACCAAGCCAGCTACCGAAGCTCCAGCAAGCACCAAGCCCGCTACTAAGGCTGGTGAAAGTACTGAAGTCGTCGAATCCACTAAGACCATTCCTTCAAAGACTGAAGCCACTGTTGCACCTCATTCTAGTGCTGCCCCAACTTCGAAAGCTGCTGTTTCTGTTGCTACTCATGTCACCTTAAGTGTTGCCCAGAAATCTACCTCAACTGTTGCCGCTGCTTCCAGTGTTCCAACCGTTGAATCTGCTCAAGGTTCAGCTAACGGATTAGCTGTTTCTTACGGTGTTATCTTTGGTGGTTTAATCGCCATGATGAACATATAATCGCTCTCTAGATATTATTAAAATTATTTAGATCCGGCGGGGGGATATATTTTATTCATGTTTTTCATTGTTTCTGTTACAGTTTGAATGCTGGCTCATTTTATTTCGATACCCTTTCTTTACTTCAACTTAGAGTTGACTAGCTAATTAACTTTCGCATATATATACCTTTACTAAGGTATGATCATCTGATCGCTTTACTTCTTCGGTTAAATCAAAACTTCTATCTAAATATATTAATGTTCTTATAATTCAATATATCTTTATGCTTACAATTTGCAGTCAAAAGGGCGTGCATGCGTGCGAACTACTTTTTTAGCGAGTTTATTATTTATTTTTTCTGCGATCTGAATTGAGATAGCAACATATTTTTTTTCTTCCTCTCATGATGAATAGGTTCAAAGTTGGATTGTACCAGCAAATAAGACGATTCAGCAAGTATCTGTTGAATGAGCAGATCAAAATACACGAGCTAGGACCCCAGCAGTATAAGTTTTCGTTTAGTGAAGATGCCAAGGCCATGGCCATTGGGTACAGCAATAGTAAGAACGCTACCCCAGACAATTTCCAAGAAAACAAAGATTTCCTCAATACACTCCATGATGTCATTGGTAGAAGGATAGACGATGACTTTACGTTCATAATCGAGGCTGGTACCAATGTTGATTCGTACATGCCCATTTACGATTTCCGTGAAGTACCAAAGTATGCGAGAATACCGCTGGTAGAATGTGTCTTTGGCTATGTCATGGTAGATGGGAAAGGGAAAATGATTCCCAAAACCTACGAGGCCAATTACTTGTACAGAGTATGCAGCGGCAAAGGTCTAATCAAATTAAGTGACTTTCTCTACGACGAAATCAAACTGGCTGTTGAAGCAAATCCAGATCGCTGAATGTTACACCCGTACATGCTATCTGTTGAAGTAACAATTAAGAATCCAGCATTACTGAACACAAAAGGATAGCGACATCTAACACGTGATCGTTTATCCAATGTTAAGTATAACAGACGAGTAGACTCAAGGAGAATGTAAAATACTCGTCAAAGTAAAGAGCTAGATACGACTCTAGCTGATATAAATAGTATGATGAAATCTACAATAGTATGATTTTATAATAATTAAGAAATATAAGTTTTAAATAAGTACGTTAGTAATTATTATGTCTCACACTACTAAAGTTTTCACTATACAACACTATCACCGATCCATACACCCGTTCACCATGCATGCAAATACGACTTTGTAACCAAATTATTTTGTCGTACCTTAGTCAGTATTTTACAACCAAATAATTATACATAACAATAATGTAGATCCCAGAAAAAAAAAAAAAACATCGGTTGTATATAAATGGGAGACAAATGTCACAGATTTTAAAAACTTAAAGCAATACATATTCTTTCTTCTCAATTATCTAAACATCATGGCGTTTGTATTACCATCCAGTAACTTAATTTCTCTCGTGTTGAGAGGTGTTCAATTGTTCTTAACGGTGCTAAACTTAGGGTTGTCAGCAGGGGTAATTGCTGACATCAATGGATACTACGGCAGAGCGGTTTACGTGTTGATAATCACACTATTTACGTTGATCTACTTAGTTTTCGTTCTTTTGAAGCCGGCTTTGAAATTGTTGCCATCATTGGCGTCGTTAATTATTGAGAGTGTGTTCTTTGTGTTTTGGTTAGCAGCATTTGCAGTCATTGCTGATGACATTGGCTCTCTTGATTGTTCTTACACCTCCTATTACGGATACACCTACGACTTCAGTTGGTGTAAAGTGGGCAAAGCATTGATTGCGTTCTCGGTACTCGAATGGATATCCTTCATCATTAGTTTGGTGCTTCTTATTGTGTACACTATTGTGCCATTGACCAGAGCTGGTGGCTTCAATGATTTACTCATTAGTGATATCTTCAATTTGGGAGGAATCTACATGAATGACTCCGAAGGCACTGCTGCTAAAGGCACAGACC
Source organism: Isabelozyma heimii (assembly GCA_030555995.1). NCBI lineage: Eukaryota > Fungi > Ascomycota > Pichiomycetes > Serinales > Metschnikowiaceae > Isabelozyma > Isabelozyma heimii. The sequence continues at coordinate 81,419 of JANIVW010000061.1, forward strand.
TTGAGAAGGGTGCTACAGCAGATGCAGAGGGTGCAGAAGGTGCAGAAGCTACTGATGATGCCGAAACCCCAGCTAATCAACCTCCATTGACTGATGAAGGCATTACAATAAACGATAGTATCGATGCCAATCACAAGATTGAGGAGGACTCGTTAGAAAGACGCCGTTCTGATGATTAAAAACTGCGGCTAAAAATATGATGTAATCCTTTTGATCATCTTTTCTCTCGTCTTTTTCCCTCTTTTTTTTTTTTTTTCCTTTTCTTTTTTTTTTTTTTTTTTTATTTTA